>JAENPR010001172.1:0-202523 GCA_018135685.1 Themeda triandra | reverse complement strand
AGCCCAGCAGGGAGCTGGCCGGCCGGGGTTCGAACCACGGTCCTGCACAGCTTAAGCCTTCCTTGCTTCCCATGAGGCAGCCAGCGAACGGCGATGGAGGGCGCGGCGGCGTGCAACATGTGCGTGACGAATGAACGGGGAGGCCCATAAGCCCACCCTCGGCCCAAGTGGAAGAAGTGCCCCCAAACCCCTAATTCCCACTGTGAATCATGACCGGCGCCCGCGCTCCGACCAAGCCGGGACCCCGCCGCCCGCGCCCCTAGCCCTCCTCGGTACTGCCTCGGTCCGCCCCGCCGCCCAGCTGCCTAGGGCGGAGCTCCCCCCTGCGGCTTTCCTCCCCAGTCCCCAACCCGCAGCCACCAATCCCACGCGCCGTAGGCTGGATGGAGCGGGATTTGGCCGGCGAGGAGATTACAGGCGCTGCACGGGCGTGGGCATGGCCGGGAAGAAAGGAGAGCAAGATGGAGGAGCAGCTATACGAGGTCGAGGCGCAGGCGCAGGCGCCCCAACCCCAACATCAATAGTCGTTGCTCTTCGAATTTGGACACTAAGTCACTAACTGATTTGCTCTTCAAATTTACAGGTTTCTTAGCTCTGGAATGTTGGATTTTGGTCTTTAATTTGGATACATATTCTTTTTCGGTTGATCTTTATTGAATTAATGCACTACTATCTTCAAATGAGAGGTACCACCTTCAATAGCTGTTTAAATTCGGATGGATTAACTATTGATGTGCGTTATTATGTTGTCGTTAAAAGTTGCATTTGCTATGCGCCACACCTAAATTTTGGTGCGAGCTCCGCCACCGAACCCCTTCATCTAAAAAAATTGTGCTTCCACACATTATGCACATCGAGGCCATCTCGAATTATAGAGCAACAGGAGCTCCTGCGGTGGATGATTACAGCATTGCCTTGCCATCAAATGCTGAGATTTGTCATCATAGACATCAACCACTAGGGCACTCTTACCTTGGAGACAATGAGGAATCCAACACTATAGAGCATCCCTTAAGGATTCCACTACGACAGCCTCAATGCTTTCTCATCTTATTATGTTGAAAATCTTTGGTGTTCCTAGTGCCTCTAACTCCTACTTTGGTGACTGCAACTTCATCAGAGCTAACGCTACGGACATCTTGACCAGTCACCAGTGCTCCTTCCTCTTTCATTTGGTAATATATATAGAACCATACAGTACAAAAGAATGTTTTTGGACAAAATAGTAAGGTAGGTGTGCATATACGTGCAGATAGTTTGCAGCCGATCGAAGAGTGCCATTCATCATAGTATAAAGAGTATGTGTTGACGCCGAAATCCGCCAACACACCGGTAGAGTGGGCTTTGGACCGCTAGAGAAGGTGCCTTGAAGCGACCTTGGCAATGTAGCGACAACGTAGCGTGACCGGCAAACTGATCTAGAGATCGATAAGCCGAAGAAGAGCTCGTTGACGGCCGGGTAAACCCTAGAACAACCTCCGTCGGAGGATGCACGTAGGGATCTCCTAGGAACCAGCAGATGGCGCTCTAAGATCGCCAAAACTCGTGGAGAGAGACGCCGACAGCAAGTAGATGGGTTGAGAGAGCACTTAAGGTTAGAGGTAGAAGAAGATAGACTTGATCGATGTTGATCGAAGTTGTTGTTGATCGATTGATGTAATGGGTCAATCGGGCGGATCCTCTCATATATAGAGAGGTTGGTCTTATCACATAGGAAACATCTCCAAAACAAATACGACAAGTTTCCGTACTCAAAAACTTCCAAAAACGCGACTTAGATCGGAGTCGGTCGCGCCCGACACAACGCCGGACGCGTTCAATGCCATCAGGGGGCTTCTCTGTATTGCGTGTCCGACGCGTGCCGAACGCTGCCGACGCCCTGCGGCCCGACGCGGCGGCGCGCGGCTCAGCGCGCGGCCGGCACCCGGGCGCCCGCGGGCAGCTCGACCGCGTCCGGGCGGACCTGGCGCGTCCCAGCCCGTGCGCAAGCCGGGCGCCCAGCGCTCGGGACGCCCGCGGGCTGCTCTAGGCCGCGGGCCGGCGCAGACTTGGCGTTGTCCCGGCGCTGCCGGGGTCGGGCGTCCGGCGCCTACTCCGTGCGCCGAAGTGTCCCGTCTCACCGTCCGCTCATGCGTTGACCTCCCTTAGCCATTTTTGAGCGTCAATAGTATGCAGACAAGTTCAATGGTACATATATACCGATATTCGCAGCTTTAGTACTGCACTAGTATCATGCCCGTGCGTTGCTACGGGTTAGCAAATTTTTACATAAAACACATGGATCGCATGATAAGATACCAATATATTAAAATTAAATAACAACATTTAAGTGAAATTTAATCTAAACAAGCAAACTTTATGAAATTAACACGGTCACATAGATCATAGTGTTGCATGCTCAAAAACTCTATTGTATAGATTTTTGATGATTCACCTAAGGTAATATAATCATGTTACATATCATTATTCTAGAAATGTAAATCTAACATGTACATATGATGTTTCATTTATATGTAGCGTGTATATAACATCTCCGTGTAAAATTTGATGAGCCATTTAAAAAATACCTAGGGACAACAACAAATATGGTATTACCGAAATAATAGTTATATACACGCTATGAAATTAACACGTTATGTGGCTACTGTAACTGTTTCAAAAAAGTAGCCTGACAAATTCCTCCTCAATCTAAATTGTGTCGGCAACCTAAATTGCTACTCTAGAAAAGTTCAAATATGAACATGCCCGTACATGGACAAACACACGCTACTAATTCTGTGTCAAAGTACCATGTTCAGAGAACTAATAATGAGTAAAAGTGTGATGAATCCTATTGCTATTACTCCTAGAGTTTATACTGATCATTTAACAACCGAAGCCCACATGGAAATATTTTTTCTGCAGTTGTGACGGGCACGAATAATGTGCTTTTTCCACAAAGAGGTGAAGCTCACATGGAAATATTTTTTCTGCAGTTGTGATGGGCACAAATATTTTTTCCACATGCGCGAGAGAGCCCTTTTACCAAGTTTGGATAAATGACAACCTGTGGGGTGATGGGGAACTGTTGAGGAGGTTTTTTCTCTTTTGTCAAAAAAATAAGAATGGCAACGTAGATGGAAACTTGGAGATGCTCTTATAATAGGGAGTAAATAACACTTGTCACCATCACCTAATTTACCAGATCTCTACCAAAAAGTAGCCTGACTATTAGCTCTAATTTACCAGATTTAGGAACATACTCTAATGTGTCACATGTTAGTGCAACATGATCTTTAAGTGTCATCTCATTTTGCAAAAAAGAAAAAAACAAGTGGGAACATGAGATCAAAACAATTAATACAAACCTGTAGTGACACGGTATATAGTGCTTCCTTGGGTAATGTTCTGAGTGCTTCAAAATCACCCTGACTGCTAGTCACCTAACGCCAAATATGATACATAAGACATCAGAGTAAGCAAATTCAAGCCGTAAATCAAGTGAGTTGTTTCAAGCCGTGTTCAAGTCATAAATGTACTTCAGTTAGCATGATTCTGAAAACAATGTTTAGCATGGTTCAGTCTGAAAAAAATATCCTTATCGAGGAGCACCAGCTTCAGTTATCTTGGAAAGAATTACACAATAGACCAGCTGCAGAACTGAGTCAGTTATAGAGCCGACATCAACATCTAGTTAAACAGTTGCTAGCAGTCGTCGGCATTGGGTTAAACACACTGTCTATTTTGTTTCAGATAACATGTCAGCTACTATCACTGTGAACCTGAGCACCAGTCACAAACTAAAGAGATCAAAATGCCATGTGTGGCCATACGAACTACTATGTGATCTCAATTTAGTAAATCCACTTCTTCAGAACCAGCAGAAGCATTATTTTCTCGCAATCTCACCTGAATACAGTAATTAACTCCCTGTCCAACGTCCCCTCCGTCCTTCTGCAGGCTGCAGCCAAACCAAAAAAGAGGCAATCAATACATAGAACAAAAGACCCATACACATCATCGAATTTGTAGTCCAACCTCTGAGAACCATTTATAAAGCCTTGTTGTATTTTCAGTTGGCCCTCCATCAGCATAACTACAATGACATCAACCGGATATTTTGGGCGATGTCCTGCACGTGGCTGCGGCGTGCCTGCATAGGTTTGGCACTTTGGCAATCACCGATTGATTGCTAGGTACACCAGAGATGACGAAACATGCTATCAGTAAAAAAACATATAAAAACAGCATAAATACATTGAATTGCATTGCGAGTGGCAACAGCCAGCAGTATATGTACGCATCTAGCACCGGCAAGGCAGTTCGCAAACTTAGCGGCAGCGGCGGCTGGCAGGAAGCCATGCATGATCGCTGCGGCCAGTAGGAAGACATGATGGCAGTAGCGGCGGCGCTGCAAGCCCAAGGCGAAACAAAGAAAATAGATGAAGTACGTACCTGTCACTACGTCCGCGGCAACATCGATCGTCTACCCTCAACGGCGAGTGTGGATGACGTGAACGAACTGGCGATGGAGAACTCGCGGCACCATTGACTCAGAGCGAAAGCCGTCGGCGCAGGCCACCGAGGCGCACGTGGCTGGGGACGGGCAGATTGGGGAGGAGAGGTGTGGCAAATCATGGAGACACACGTTAGCAGAAGGCTTCCAAACTTGTAGGGGTGATGCGTGACACTGGCTTCCAATTTTGACAAAGAGCTAAAGGATCGGGGTGAGCCATGATGATCTGCATTGTGTCTGCATTGTCTTGGTTTCCTTCGGGAACGATATACATGGCTGAGCCATGATGATCTGCATTGTGTGCATTGTGCCAAAAAAACAAGGAATGGCAGATGTTAGGGTCACTCCCCATGGGGAGTGCCAGCCCAAAGGTCAAGTCACATATGCGCATCTCAGGTTGCTTTTGTAATGAAACGGTTGTGGGCGATGCAATAAAGTATTGGCAAAGAGTCTTGAACGATAATTAGCAGCAAAAGTTAAGCACAGTTGGACAATGTCCAAAAAATATTTTGCAGGCGAAATGCATTATTAGAGGCAGGTGCTGGTCTGAACAACATGGTGTCTGTTAATTAATCTGAATCTCTAGAGGTGTTCATAAGTGACGCCTATAATACTTGATTTCAAAGGCGGATGTGCTTGAACAGTCGCATCTGAAAATAGATAAGGAAATAAACAATAACATATAGCACCGCACCGGCAATTTCACACTGCTGCCAATGGAGGCAGTGCCTTCCTCTGTCTTCACCCGCTGTTAATGCAACATGCCCGCGATGTTGTCAACACAGCACACCCTATGTCGTGGTTTGGGTGCCCAGCCCAACCACATTCTAGATCCAGTTGTGGAACTCCTTCGTCTCCTTCTCGGCATCAAGGAGGACATGGCGTGGATCTCACGGTCGCGTCATCCTATCATCTTTCCGTCATTGTCAACAAGCTTCTCTAGCTCAAAAAAAAAAACATAATCCATAGAGAGGATTTGGATCAAAAAGTGACATTCAAGCTAACGTCCATAGGGATCTGGACAGCGCAGATAGGTGCCATGTGAGGGAGGCAGCGGACCAGCGGTAGCTGAGGCACATATTGAGCCACTCCATGCCGTCATATCCTCGGCAATGCGGTCTCCTCTTCCCAACAGACACCCCGTGCTGTAATTTGCCACTTCTCCAGGTTCCCAAGGGGGGACCCATAGGTTTATGCAGAGTGGTCCACCGCATACCCTGTAGGCTTTGCCATTTATTTAATATACTTGTGTTATTAACTAATAAAAAACAGGATCGCAATAGTTTGCAACATACTACATTAGTTTTCGTTTTTATGTCTCATTTTTAAAAATTAACTATAGATAACATATTTCTTTGTTTAGTCTTTATATTTTTCCCCATACATACCCTATGTTTTAGTCCTAGGTCCGCCACTGTTCCCATTCCGGTGTTCACGCGCAGGGGTCACTATGGGAATCCCGGTGGTGCCGGGTGCTGCGAAAACACCCGACAAAGAGCATTTTACACCGGGCAGCACCGACAAAGGGCTCCCGGCAAAAATGCCCCGCAAAGAAGTCTTTGCCGGAGCCTTTTATCGGGCACCCGGCAAAACCCGGCACCTGGCAAAGAAAAGTGGCAGTCACGGCCCGGCCGTCGCGCGCTTCTTTGCCGGGTGTCTTGTCAGAGAGGCTACAGGCAAAGATTTTTTTCTTTTTTGTCGTAATTTCTTTACCGGGTGTCCTGTCAGAAGGCACCCGGCAAAGAATTTTTTTAAATAAAAAAATAATTACATCTCAGTATATATCACATGGAGGTCAATATTTATTGTCTCACCCAACGAAGACAATAAATGTTATATTACAATGTATCAATACATATATCATCACTAAAAATTCATATATCCGACAACATATTCCAATTCATATATCACAAGGGTTGCCCAGTAAAGAGTCCTTTACCGGGTGTCGGCTCGATAGGCACCCGGCAAAGTTTTTTTTAGAAAAAAAATAAAATTCTTTTGACGGGAGCCTAACGCGTGGCTCCCGGGCAAAGACGGCGGCGGGTGGCCGCCGTCACGCAGGCCACCTTTGCCGGAGGCCATATTTTGCCGGGAACCGGCCCCCGGCAAAGAATAGCGTTTGTCGGGTGTCGGACTTTGCCGGGTGTCGACTCCCGGCAAAGATGGACGTTTGCCGGCGCTCGGGACTGCGGGTGACCGGCTCCCGGCAAGGGTGATTTGCCGGAGCCTGGCCTTTGCCGGGTGCCCGAGGAAAACACGCGGCAAAGAATTTTACACCCGCAAATTACAGTTTCCCATAGTGGGTCCCACCAATCAGCACCATGTTGAATAGAACTTGGTGTAGTGATCACGACCAAACAGAAAAAGGGAAATTCTATGGACGTGCAGAACAAGCATTTCATATTGCGAAGATAACTTTTACCAAATCTAATGTAGAGATGGTTCAATTGCCATTTGCTTCAGAAATAGGATTAAGCAACAGGACAAGATTAAAACCTTGGATGGATGTCTCGTCCGATGACCGTTTTGACACTCAACACAGCCTGGTGGATGACCTGGAGGAGTGTCACAGCATCACTAGGCGGTTCGCGACCAAGGTGACAGAGTAAAGTGAGAGGAACTGAGGATAGAGCATCTGCTCGAGTGACAGGTGCAGTGGAGAACTCGCCGCTGAGGAAACATTGCGAAAAGTACTGTACCAACACCATCGAAGCATTGGTAGTGCCGGGTACAAGTGAGAGTATGCTTGTCCGAATGTTTCATGGCCACTTGGCCAGAAAGGGATTTAATCAATCATCTGAGGGATAAGACTGACGGCAATGTTCCACCACGATTCCACGAACAACTTTAGTCTCCCTGGTGCCTCCTCCTAACTTTGACAATTTTCATATACGGTTTCATGCACATGGAGCCACGTACATGCTTCAGAGTAACAAGCTCTTATATCGTTTTTTCCAACCAACTCTTTGGTTATGGATGTAAGAAACACTGCCCCATACATATAAACAGGATAGATAACTGGATATAACTCATAAGGAATTCATGTGTAGCATATCATGCATTTGTAGGGGGCGTGTGCTGTTAGTGCAGATTCAACGAATCATTCATAATGTAGAAAACCGCATCATTTCACTACAACATTTACTGATCAGTAGCAAAGAAAGGACTGTGTGCATTATTGCAAAGAATGTAAGCAGCAAACGCTTAGATACAATAAGGTCAGTCTCAATGGCTAGTTTCATTGCACATTTTCACATACTATTTAAAGTTTTGAAATTTTGATACTGAAACAACTCACTCACTCAATGCATAGGTTTACCCAGGTTTACAGCTTCACATACTTATTTAAAGCTTCTATGGGTCCACCGTTGTCTCTCTCTCCTCTCCACCAATAACCTTACTCCATGCATGCGGATGAAAATGAAATAACACTCTCAATGGGGGTTTCACACTTTCCAATGTTTTAGAAACACCACTATATAGTTTCACCATGGTGAAACGGAATTCCTTCTCTCTCCACCCAATTTCATGCAATTTCATGTAAATGCTGACATGGCGCCTATTTAATGTGCATGACACTCCCGTGAAAACCTCATTGAGACTGGCCTAATGATGCAATTTAACCTTTTCAGATTCAGAGTTCAAGTATAAGGATGGAGTGAAAGTTTTGACACAATTACTGTTATCTATCTTTTGAGATGGTCAAACAAGCAATAAATTGGGTCCCAACCTAGGCTCCTGAGCTATAAAGATCTCGAACTATAGGTGGTTAGTTTAGGATGCATATATGACCACTAGCATCATCCTAACCACAGTTGAGCTATACTCGCTTTCCAACTAAAAGATTAATTTGAAAAGATAGATTAATACAAAATAGTGAAATTGAGGGCTCACGCAGCAACTTTATTGGGTATGAACAAGTTCTTGCCACAAAACAAGACAAAAGATAACAAAATAAACTGGACCAGCAATGATTTTTCTTAGACTCAATGTGCCACGATATTTATAATGATATACAAACCATATGTTTGTCGTGAAATTAGTAGTTATTACCATCAGTAGTTGCCTATCTATGCAATAGCAGCCAGGTGAGTAATGCACAGCAAATATGTTCGTAGCATTGTTTTCCTCAATAAGTTATGTTGTAAGGTCATAGTACCTCAATCGACATTGTTAACAGATGATAGAATTTTGGAGGTCGACGACGACCAAGTATTTGGAGCACCAGGTCACGATGGATGACTGTGTATGCATTATCCACAGCGCCAGGTGCACAAATCGGCAACTAATAATGTTTCCACCAGCCAGCGCAACCTACTGTTCCTCAACAACGACATGGAGGAGCATCAAAGCGGCACGAGGGGCAGCATCATCCGCCACCCCGCGAGTTGGAGGAGGATAGCCTCTCGGGGACACCTGCTTAGGAACACTAAAGCACCGGCTGCACGGGTGGCGCAGCCCACAGGAGATCAGCAAATCCACCAAATGGCATCGGTACTGCTGTTCATAGATAAAGAAGACAACAATCCACCACCAACATCATTTGTGTTCCTGATGCCTCCTCTTCCTATCTTTTCACCGAAATCATAGAGTTGACGTGCATGGACTATATTCCCTTTCTCTTACCAATATTCTCTTTCAAATAATGTAAAAGACTGTTGCCCCCATATATAAATGGGAGATTGACGGTAGCACATTCATGTGGACCATCCACGCTTCGATTTGGTTGCTAATAAATACAAAATGCATATAACAGACCAACTACTGTTATGTGGACCATCCATGTATTTCATTTTATGTATTTCTCATCACTAGGTAGGTAAGGAGTACAAGATTCAATAAAATGACACTACAATTTAACCTCTGGTTAACTTAAAGTAGAACCATCGAGTATGAAGGAAAGTTTTGAAACAAATACTCCTATCTATTATTGAGTTAATTAATGGTTAAACAAACAAAAATGGCACCCAACCTAGCTAGGACTGAGATCTATATAAAGACGTAGCTTGAACATTGTGACTGGGATATGCATCCTAACCATACTTTCAGCTGCACTCACCGTTTCCCCATTTGCTGCAGATTTACTGCGCCGCCGGTTCGCAACCCCGAACAACCGGATAGAGAGAGATGGGGGGTGTACATCACAGCCGGTTTGTGGCCTCGGCGGTGATGAGCATACAACACCGGCTGGAGTCGTAGCAACGCGCATCGTTATCCGATGACAACACTGCCGGCTCATTCCGGGAGCCGACGGTGTTGTCGAGAGAACACCGCCGGCCGGTTCCGAGCCGACAATGTTGTCATACACGACAACACCGCCGGCTCGTGGAATGAGTCGGCCGTGTTGGCTCGACAACACGGCTGGTTTGTGCAACGAGGGATAGTGTTGTTGGATTCAGCACCGCCGGCTCGTTCGGCAAAGTGATTCATGGTGTTTTTTTTTCAATATATTTTTAAAATTTTAAATAAATTATATACTTTATTATTTCAGTTTTTTATTTTATAATGCTTTATTGTTTTAAATATTGTATTTACAATTATAATTATATTAATTACAATTATAATATGGCGTTCACGTTCCTTCTAACATGTCTGTACAACCCTCGTAACATCTAGTTCCAATAAAATAAAAATTACAACAGAGACGATTGAGTTTGTGCGCAAACTCTTCCTCGTACTTCCTTCGGAAATACTTCACTTCGAAAAGAAGGAGAAGCTGAGCAAACAAGGCGCTTAGAACTTGACTACCTAGAAGAAGCAGAGAAAGCCACAATACTTCAAAATGCAAGATATCAACAAGAGTTGCGAAGACATTACGACAAGGCACAAAGCCACAAACACTCAAGCCAGGGGATTCAGTTCTAAAACTAATCCAAAAGGAGGGAAGACATGAGTTACTTAGCCTATGGGAGGGCCCTTACAAAGTGTTCCTGGCACTGAAAACAACACCTTCTTTGAAAGTAGGGAAAAAAACTTCTTGGAAGATGTGAAAGGCTCACATTATCCAAACTTGATCGGATATGAACAAACTATTCTCATGAAAGAAGATAAAAAATAACTAAATAGATTTGGCAAGCAAGAAACCACTGAAGACGGTAACGGCCAGGAGGGGGGTGAATGGAGCCTAAAAAATTTCTTTCAAAATATGTGGCCTATGTCCCAAAATCAAAACCCCAAGAACCAAATCAACAAGGGTGATGTCCACGACCCAAATGAGTGGGTGGATGTTACGAGAACACAGGGACACCACGAAACCGATGCAACAAACGGCGAACGAATCGGAGCTCAAACGACAAAGATATGAGCAAGACGTAAAATCAAAGCTAGTGAAAATTAGCTGGAAAATCCACAATAAAATCGCTCATCCTCCTGAGCCATATTGGATCCCTGCAAAACAAACACACCAAGAAAATTGTTGGATTTTATCGGCACTCGAAGATGCCACGACCTACCAACAATGTGTTCACTGCACAAAAACAAAGAATCACAAGTGGCCTAGCAGTGCTGAGTAAGAAGATGGGCCACCAGGGCCTTATGTCGAGCTGCCTTGCAGCTTGGAAGCTAAGCACTGCTTCTCTGAAAGCACAACCTGCAGAAAAATATAGCACACACGGCTCTGAACTCAGATTGGCCTGCAATCTGCACTCCCCAAACAGATATAGAGATCAAAGCAAATTGATTCAGTCCAAAATAGCACACAGCAAGCAGGTTACTGCATTTGCTTGCCTAAGAAATGCACTGTACCGAGCTGTTAGCACGACATACGAAGCCAAGAATCTCACAGATGGAAGAATTCAGCTTTCAGAAACAAGTACGACAAAAGAACTGAACTGTGGCTCCCAACCGAGATTGTTACTCAAAGCAAAGAAGTAATTTAATACTCAATTAATTGATTATGGTTGCTTTGGATATTCACGATTGCAAGGAGCCAACCTTCTGACAAATCAAAGCTTGCACAAATACACTTTGGCTCACGACAAGCACTGTTGTGCTGAACTACTGGACAGCTGCTCTCTGACAAACTGAATAACTGATTCCAGCACAAGAACAGAAGAGAGGGAGGAGATCGGCCTGAAGGCCTGTTGGTTGGGAGGTGATCAACGCTGCAGTATTGCTGCTATTTCTCCCATACCTGCACACGAGCTCCCACTCGATGAACCTGAACTCTGAAAACAACGCACGCAAGATCAGAGAAAGAACGAGCTGGCTGCCTTGCTGCAGAAATCGATGGGCAAGAAAACCACCGGGCTGGGGCTGCTCAGATGAGCATCTGTGATGTCAGTACACCACAGTTGTTAGCGCTGCCGCTGGGCTTAAGTTGAGCCATCCCAGAACAGCAGAGAGACAGAGCGTATGACAAGAAACGAAGAGCACTACCAATCGGTGGGCGACGAGACTCTAGGGCAGGAGCTAGTAGCCTAGTACTGCTCAAGCAAGCGCACACGGTGCCTGAGCACATGGTGCTGGTAATACTGCTGGTAGCCCCATAAGCAAAATCCCCACATATATAGACGTGCACAACAAGAAGCATTTTACATGACAAAGACAACTTTTACCAAGTCTAACATACAGATGGGCCAACAGCTAAACCTGGGCTTGTTTGTGCAAAGGCTAAACCTGAAAAGGAACTCAGACTTAGTTCTTGGAGAGATAGCCTTATGTAAAGTTCCTTTTTTCTCTTTTCTTTTGGGCCTAGTAGCCTTGTAAACCTGTACATATGTAAATTACTTCCATTCTTTTTTATTTAATAGAAAATACAAAAATATAGGTAGGGACCTCCCCCTGCCGTTTTGGTCAAAAAAAAAAGAGATTGGTCAACAGCAGCGCTATTGACACCAGAAACAAGATTATGCAACAGGATAGAATAAAACCTTGACAGATGTCTCAGCTAATGACCTTTTTAATACTCTCCACAGCTTGGTGCCTGAACTGGAGAAGTGTCACAATAGCACTACCCGCTTCCGACCAGGTGACACTGAGGACAGGCAACTGCTCGACACCGACTGGTGCAGAAGGTATTGCAGAAATATACTGTACCAACTCTATTGAAGCTCTGCTACTGCTGGGTACAAGTGGGTGGTATGCTTATCCGATTTTTCGTGGATAGAAATGGATTTAATCATCTGAGAGATATGACTGACGGCAACAATCCACCACGAACGAACAACTTTAGTGTTTAGTCTTCCTTGTGCCTCCTCCTCTAACTTTGACACTTTTCATACGGTTCATGCACATGGAGCCACGTACTATACTTCCCAAAACATGCTCTTTGTCTTTTTCCAACAAACTGTTGGTCATGGATGGGAACACTGCCTTATATACAAACTGTTGGTCAAAACTCATAAGGAATTCATGTGTAGCATATCCCCGCATTTGTAGGGGCGCAGTTAGTACAGAATCAATTTTTTTAGGGAACAGGAGGGACGTGCGCCCCTACTAGAAGTACAGAATCAATCAATCATTCATAAATCATAATCTACCAAACCGCATCATTTCTGTAGCTAACACAGGACTATTCGTGCACTGTTACCTAAAAGAATGTAAGCAGCAAATGAGATACACTAATGATGCAATTTAACCTTCTCAGAATTAGAAGTATAAGGATGGATTGATGGTTTTGATACGGTTAGAGCAACTCCAAGAGACATGCATGCTATTTCTAGTTTTGGATCCAATTTAGACAGTTTGGGCAATAAAACACACTCCAACAGATATTGTATAGTTTCTAAAATAGCCCGTTGGCTATCCCGTCTATTCCGCTAGCCAAAGAAAGCAAGCCGCGGACGCTAGCTATTCCCTTCTGCGCTTATTTCACGGTCATGTAGTGCCTAGCGCCTAATGTGCCGTCACCGTTGAACAAAAAATAGCTGGATAGATGACATAGCAAGTTTTGACTATGAAAATACAAAGGCTGTTGGAGAACCCTATGTTTTTTTTAGAAGATCTTATTTTAGAGAATAGCTAAATCATATATATAGCAATCAATTTTTTACTACAAAAATGCAAAGACTGTTGGGACCCAATTTATTATTTGTTTAACCATTTACTTACTCAAAAATAGAAAGATAAAAGTAAGAGCACTCTTACTTTTATCTTTCTGTTTTTGAGTAATTAAACGGTTAAACAAACAATAGATTGGGAAGAGTTGTATAAAGATGTCGAACTATAGGTGGTTTTTAGGATGCATACAAGACCACTTGCATCATCCCTAACCACAGTTTGAGCTATACTCGCTTTTTCCAACTAAAAGTTTAATTTAAAAAAAAAATAGTTTTCTTTGATTTTTATTAATACAAAAATTTGAAATTGGGGCTCACGTCTAAATCTATTGGATACGAACAAGTGCTTGCCAGAATATAAGACAAAAAATAACAAAATAAATTGGGCCTACAACCATTTTGCTTAGGCTCCATGTGCCATGATGTTTGTAATGATATACAAAACAAATCAGCGTGCCGTGTGAAATTAGTAGTTATTACCATCAATAGTTACCTATCTATGCAATAGCAGAGTAATGCACATCAATAAGTTCTTAGCACTATTTTCCTCAATAAGTTAAGTTGTAAGGTCATAGTACCGCAATCCAACCACTTCAACATTTAGAACTGCGGACAGAGATGATAGAATTATGGAGGTGGAAGATGGCCTAGAACAAGGGGCACCAGGTCTCGATGGATGACTGCGTAAGCATTATCCGCAGCCAGGGCGCACAAATCGGCAAAAGAATGTTTCCAGCCAGCGCAACCTACTCTTTCTCAACTAAGAATAGTATTAAGGTTACAAGAAAATATTTGGTTTCATATTTACTTTTGATGCATTGCGTTCTCTGGATAATAATAATAGTTTGAAATCTTGTTATCATCATCTCGGACTGCACTTAAATGAGATGGGTGATCTAAATTTTGAAGCGACATGAGTGCAACCAATGCATATAGAATTTTATTGCGGTTTCATTTCAAAGAATGCTAAAACAATATTGCTTTTCAAGTGATAGTTATACAACAGGTATATGCTGCTATACTTTGACATAAGTAATATATATTGTTGATATTTGCCATTAATTTCTTCTTTTGGTACTAAATATTAGGCCTCCAATTAGTATTTTTGAACCCGGGCCTCATATTTTTCTGGGGACGCTGTTAAGATATATGTAGATTAACATGAGATAGACTCGGTTGTTAGTGTTTGTGTCCTGTACGATATGTATCTCTAGATTGTATAGAGGTTAGTTGAATCTAGAGATAATCTTGTTGTAACATTACTTGTTGTACACGTACCTGGTGGGGGCTCTTCCCACCTATATAACACGCAACCGAGCAGCCCAGAGGGCATCTTCCCTCAACTTTACATGGTATCCTAGAGCCTAAATTTTCCATACGTAATAGATCGATCCCCGGCCATGGCTTCCATGAAGGGTTATGAGGTGCTACGCTAGTCGGAAACAAAACTTTTTCTACCTCATCGCCCAGATCTACTACTAGTTACAGCGTTACGGATTACCACTTGACGCGGATGCGCGGAAGACGACTCGATGTAGTCGAACGTCGCAAACGGTGCCGTGCGCTTGCGTGGTCGTCCGAAGAACTCCTCCCACCACTTGCGGTCGTGCGGTTCGTCTCGTGCGTGATGCGGCAAGACCTCCGAGGTGTCACACACGTACGAGGGAGAAGCGATCCGCCTCGGACCGCTGAGTCCGCGAGAGCGAAGGCGAGAGCGTGGAGGGTGACGGTGGCTGCCAAAGGCGTGGATTGTATTTGTTGTGTGTTTGGCTCACGCCCCTCCCCTCTTCTTATATAGGTGTCTCTCATGTGCTTTCCGAATTGGAGACGCATTAGAAACCTAAGCCTGTCTAATTCGAGTCCAACTCGAATTAGACTTCCGGCCTCTTAAGCGTGCGACCCTATGGGTTCACGCACACATAGACATGGGCCGAATACTCCTATTCGCCCAATAGCCGACAACTCCTATGCGTACGCAAATGATCATATCGACGAACCACTACGACCATATACAAGTTACTCCCTTGCCTCATGATATATGGTTCAACTCGTGGGTTAACACTTAACCCAAGCACGGCCATGCATTTGTTGATCCAATCACTTGAGTGATCCGGTGATATCTCTCATTAGAGAGGGGCAAGTCCCATCTTGATTGTCTATGTCTCGCAAAGATGCTTCGACAAACCTCGAAGACATCCTTTATAACTACCCAAGTGACGGAGTAGCGTTTGTCGGTCCCTTTAAGCAAGTCGATACACATCTCGAGTACATACAACAATCTCGAGTCGAAGGACATAACGTATATGATGTGTATAGAGACAATCTCATGTCGGGTCGGGTCCAGCCTACATGTCATACATGTGCCCACATTATTAGTTCGACATCTCCATGTCCATGACTTGTGAAACATAGTCATCAACTAATAATGTGCTAGTCTAATATTCATGTGTGTCCTCACATGAACTCCGACCAGGGACGAATATAGAATAACCATACAAGTAAAAGAGTTCCACAAACAATTCACATAATTGCCAATCAATACAAGTTGTCTTTAATGGATATTCAATGGACACATTTTATATATCATGGATATAAGCGGAATATCATCATCTCTATGATTACCTCTAGGGCATATTCCCAACAGTCTCCCACTTGCACTAGAGTTAATCTCTAATATGTCTAATCCCCATAGACCTTATGTGCGCCTCATGCTTAGGCTGTGAAGGAACGAGCCTTCAAATCCGTGTATTTTGCAAATTTCACCTTCACTGATGAACTGTCGAATGAGGTGAAATTTCCACTACATGTTTGTTCTTCTGGTGATTCCTTGGCTCCTAGCCTGCGCTATCGCCCATTATTATCACAATGTAGATTCAATGGGCTAGCCGCATTAGGAAACACACCAAGATCAATGAGGAAACGCCTCATCCAAACACCTTCCTTTGCAGCTTCCGAAGCCGCAATGTACTCGGCTTCTGTTGTAGAATCGGACACTGTCTCCTGCTTGGAACTTTTCCAGCTTACTGCACCACCATTTACCGTGAACACGAAACCTGATTGAGATTGTGAATCATCTACATCGCTTGGAAGCTAAAGCACTGTGTAACCATTTACAACGAGCTCTTCCTCACTTCCATAGATCCGGAACTCATCCTTAGTTCTTCTCAAGTACTTAAGGATGCTTTAACCGGCGTCCGACTCTCACCAGGATTGCCTTGGTACCTCGCCGCAACACTTAGAGCATATGAGACATCTCGGGCGAGTACATATCATGGCATACATGATGGAACCGACCGCCGGGGCATATGGAACCTTACTCATGCGTTTGCGCTTTCATCCGATGAAGGACATTGCTTGTCGCTAAAGCGCATACCATGTGACATAGGCAAGAACCCATTCTTGATTGCTCCATGTTGAACCGTTTCAACACCTTGTCAATATATGTATCTTGGCATAATCCTATTAGCCTTTTCGACCTATCTCTATAGATCTTAATGCCCAAGATGTATGCCGCATCTCCCAAATCCTTCATAGAAAAATTATTATTCAAGGAAGTCTTTACAAGATTGCAACATAGGAATGTCATTCCCAATCAATAGTATGTCATCCACATACAAGATTAGAAATACAACAGCGCCCCACTAGCCTTTGGTAAACACAAGGCTCTTCTTCATTCCGACTAAGCCAAACCTTTTGACAACCTCATCAAAACGAATGTTCCAACTCCGAGATGCTTGCTTTAACCCATAAATAGATTTCTTAAGCTTGCATATTTTTCCAGCATTATTTGGATCAACAAAATCCTTCGGGCCGTATCATATACACGTCCTCTTCCAAATTTCCATTTAGAAAGGCATTGTTTTAACATCCATCTCAAGCAAATTTCATAATCGAAATAGGCAATATCAAGCTAGAATGATCCGGATAGATTTAAGCATCGCTAATGTGGAGAGAATGTCTCGTCAGAGTCAATTCCTTGAACTTGCCGAAAAACCCTTTGCGACAAGTCGAGCTTTATAGACGTGAACATTTCCGTCATATCTTTTCTTCTTTTATAGATCCATTTGTACTCGATGGGTCTAACACCATCAAAGTGTCAACCAAGTTCCAAACTTGATTATTTCCCATGGAATCTATTCGATCTCATGGCACTCGCCATTTCTCGGAACTGAGTCCATCATAGCTTCGCATATGTTGCAGTTCGTCATCGTCCAACAATAACAGATCCCCACGCAATACGCGAAGTCTTGCCGATCTTCGTGGTTGTGGAGGTGTCAAAGTACACGGGCATCTCAACTTGTTCTCACATTAGCATCACTCAGAGTCCTTTCGACCGGCTCATCTTGAACTTCTTCAAGATACACCTTTTGGTCCACTCTTCTCTCTTTTGAGAAACTCTTTCTCTAAGAAAAAACACCGTTTCGAGCAACAAACACTTTGGCCCTCCGAGCGGTTGTAGAAGTACATCCTAAAGTTTCTTTTGGATATCCCACTTAAAAACACTTGTCCGATTGTGTTAGCTTATCTGATATAAGCCGTTTGACATAAACCTCACAACCCCAAATTTTTAGAAAAGACAAACTAGGACTCTTCCTTAGCCCATATCTCATATGGTGTCTTAACTACGGACTTAGATGGTACTCTATTTAATGTGAAAGCGGCCGTTTCTAGAGCATATCCCCAAAACGATAAAGGTAGGTCCGACTCCGGCTCATCATAGACCGAACCATGTCCAACAAAGTCCGATTACGCCGACACGCCATTTCTCCGTATGCCTGTGTGGCGTAAGCCGTGGAACAATTCCGCAACTCTTAAGATGATTGCTAAACTCATGACTCAAATATTCGCCTCCACGATCGATCGCAAAGCCTTAATTTTCTTGCCACGTTGGTTCTCTACTTCATTCTGAAATTCTTTGAACTTTTCAAATGTTTCGCACTTATACTTCATTAGGTAGACATAGCCATATCTACTAAAGTCATCGTAAAAGTTATGAAGTATTGAAAACCGCTTTAGCCGTCGTGCTCATTGGTCCACATACATCACTATGTACTAGTTCCAATAAGTCGACGCCCTCTCAAAGAAAACCCGAGAAAGGCATCTTGGTCATCTTGCCTAAAAAGGCAAGCCTCACATGTCTCGTAAGATTCAAAATCAAACGGGGGTTAGAAGTCCATCATCATGGAGCCTCTTCATGCGATTTTCATTTATATGACCCAAACGACAATGCCACATATATGTAGGACTTAACTCATTAAGCCGAGGCCTTTTAGCATTAACATTGGCGTACGTGTGCATCATCAAGATTTAAAATGAATAATCCATTCACAATGGATACAAAGCCACAAACATATCATTCTTTGAGATAACACAACCATTGTCTTTACTCGCAAATGAATAACCATCCTTCATCAAACATGAAGGTGACACAATGTTTCGACTTAGACTAGGAACAAATAACAATTATTCAATTCCATGACAAATCCCGACGGCAGGTGAAGCTGCATCGCCCTGTCGCTCAACGCAAAGAACTCTTGCATTGTTGCCCACGCTGAAATCAACCTCCTTTCTTCACGCCTTCATTTCTTATCATTCCTTGCATCATATTGCAAATATGAGCAACCGATCCGGTATCAAATACCCAAGAATTCATAAGAGTTAGCGAGAAGATGTCCGTAACATAAACAACAAGCGTAAGGAGCTGGAGCATTTTACTACCGCCGCCGTCCTTCTTTAAGGACGCTGCTACGCCTGCGCTTTCTTCCAAAGGACTATTTTTACCACAATGAAAACATTTAGCATTAGCTTGGAAAGTCTAGCTTTGTGTAATGCGTAGCCGGTTGAGATCTCATCTTTAGCCTTGCCTCTTTTCCTTCCCCCAGCCCTTCTTTCTCTTAAAGTTAGGCTTGTTCCTCGGGACTCGCCAACACTTGGCCACCGACTCCGCTTCTTAATGTCAGCCTCCAAGCTGTTTTCAGCATGCCACAACAACTCAAGCCCCTTCTCGCGCCCCATGCATATGGTAGTTCACAATGAAGTTCCCATAGCTAGGCGGCAAGAGACGAGAGATGAAATCAGTGCCAGGCGCATCATCACAGTCGGTCCGGCAAGGGGTGTCTAGATATTCCTCCTTTTTCTCGCCCCGAGAACAATTCTCGATTGACAAGGATCCAATCCGCATAATTTGTTCCATTCAACTTATCTTTCTCAAGAATCGAACGCAGTAAATGGTTGCTTAGAAGACGCCATTTAATCTACAACAAAAGTAATGCAAAATACTAAGACAAAAATATCCATGATAGAGTAAATAATATCAAATATGATTTACTCCCACTAAAATCAATATCCCTCGATTGAAACTTAGTGATTCAAGACCCACAACTAGCAAGTCGATCAGTGAGCTTTAGCATCACCGCTAGAAGACATGATAGATCGGTAAGCAACTCTTTGCTAATCATATCGCATATGACTCTTGTTGTTGGATAGCATCTCTATGCTTGGGTTACCAACTTCTCATGCTCCAAGGTCCCTAACCGTTAGGATGACCTTGTTTAAGCAACCAAACCTTCGCAAGAAGTATCCGGAGACGAACCCTAGTCAAGGAAAATCGATGGCACCCTAATTTCATAGACCCACCATCGATAGTACAAGACGATGATAAGCAAGGTTTGGGGGAGCACAAACTTAAACATTATCAGGATCGCTTCTACTTCATTACCGCACGAATGTAGACAAAAACATTATAGCATATGAAAGTAGAACATGGTAAGAACGGCATAAACACACATATGACTTGGTATAGCCCATTGTTCATACATGCATCACATACATAAGGGCTATACTACTATCAAAACCTGCAAAACAGCAGGTAACCATTCCGACTACAAAAAGTAAATCGCGAAAACTTATCTTCCAAGCCGTTTTTCGCAAATCTGGCTACGGCCAAACCTATGGTTTGGGGGTGGATGTAAAATTTTTTTCTCTACAACTTTCGTTTAAGAATCGTCTGATCCGAGTTACGGTTAAAAAGCTACGGCTGTTTTACGAACGTAACTTTTCTCGAAGAATCTAAGGCCCGGTGGCTGATCCACTCCGCCACCGCCGCGCATCACATGCGCCGCACTTGACCTAGGGTTCAATTCGATCAATCTCGATTGATCTCTAACTCGCCGTGATTGGATTTACATGTATCACTTAACTCGTGATGGCGGAATCGACCTATGAGTAGATCGTTACAAGACCAACGCGGCAAGATCATGAACCAAGATCAGCAGACTCATCTAAAACCGCGCATATCACATATGTGCGACATCCAGAACCTATAACAACGTTAAAGATAGCCCGATACCACCGGGCGGTTATGGGAGGGTGCTACGCTATCAAAAACAAAACTTTTTCTACCTCATCGCCCAGGATCTACTACTAGTTACAGTGTTACGGGATTACCACTTGACGCCAGATGCAGCTAAGACGACTCGATGTAGTCGAACGCGGCCGCAGCAAAGGCCTCGCAGTTGCGTGGTCGCCCAAGAACTCCTCCCACCACTTGCGGTTCGTGCGGCTCCGTCCGTGCCTCCAGATGCAGCACCTCCGAGGTGTCACACACGCATTTGAGGAGAAGCGATGCGCCTCCGACCGCTAGATCCGCGAAGTGAGCGAAGGCGAGAGCGTGAGTGACGGTGGCCGCCAAAGGCGTGGATTGTATTTGTTGTGTGTTTGGCCACGCCCCTCCCCTCTTCTTATATAGGTGTCTCTCATGTGCTTTCCGAATTGGAGACGCATTAGAAACCCTAAGCCTTGTCTAATTCTTTGTCCAACTTAATTAGGCTTCCAAACCTCTTAAGCGTGCGAGCCTATGGGTTCACGCATCACATAGACATGGGCCGAATACTCCTATTCGCCCAATAGTCGACAGCGCCTCTAGCAAGGCATGACAACTCCTATGCGTACGCAAATGATCATATCGTACGAACCACTACGACCATATACAAGTTACTCCCTTGCCTCATGATATATGGTTCAACTCGTGGGTTAACACTTAACCCAAGCACGGCCATGCATTTGTTGATCCAATCACTTGAGTGATCCAATGATATCTCTCTCATTAGAGAGGGGCAAGTCCCATCTTGATTGTCTATGTCTCGCAAAGATGCTTCTCGACAAACCCGAAGACATCCTTTATAACTACCCAAGACGGAGTAGCGTTTGTCGGCCCTAAGCAAGTCGATACACATCTCGAGCACATACAACAATCAGTCGAAGGACATAACGTATATGATGTGTATAGAGACAATTCATGTCGGGTCAAATGTCCTTTACATGTCATACATGTGCCCACATTATTAGTTCGACATCCCATGTCCATGACTTGTGAAACATAGTCATCAACTAATAATGTGCTAGTCTAATATTCATGTGGTATTTAAACTACAAGTTGTCTTTAATGGATATTCAATGGACATTTTATCATCCTCATCTCTATGCTATTCCCAACATCCGATGCTCCTAGCCGCTCGAAAAGCTAGCTTTGTCAAGACCGCCAAGGCAGAGGAGGCATTACCATCCGGGTACTCAAACTAAAAAAGCTCCTCGATACTTAAACTATTGGGCATTACCATCTTGGTATGCTAGGAGCGTCGGAAAATAAATTTTGATTTTTTTCTTTTTCATAAAATAATGACTAGTGCTAAAATTTATTATTTTTATTGTAAAAAAATAATTAGAGCTCTAAAAATCCTGAAAATTTTGTGTAGCCTCCTCTACCTAGAAAAAATATAAAACTTGGAAAATAAATAGTTTTTTATATTTAAAAATTACCTTTTAGTGAAAAAACGAGGGGTAAAATCACCATTAGCTTTTCAAAGAGGGGTAAGAGAGCGTTTATACCCCTCGCTTCGTGATCGTTTGTGATTCTACCCCTCCTTTTTTCACTTTGTGTTTTTACCCCTCGTTTTCACAAACGAAGGATCGCTTACTCCTCTTCGCCATCAAACGTAACGGTGTTAACTTTTGCACAATTGGACAATGTTGTCCATACGTTTTTGCCCCCGTTTTTTGTCCTTTGTGATTTTACCCCGTTTTGAGACATGTAGATGGCATTTTTGCACGTAATTTTTGAAGTGGGATGTGGCCCCTCCACCGAGGGCGCAAGCACCCCGTCGGCCCCTCCATCGAGGGCGCGAGGCCCCCGCAAGTGGCCACCGCCGTCGCGCGGCGGAATCCGCCATGGAACCCTAGCCCAAACCCTAGACCATGGAAGAGGAGGAGGAGGGTCGGGCTGCGGGGAAGGAGGAGGACGAGGCTCGGGCCGGGGAAGAGGAGGAGGCGGCGCGGGATGGAGGATGTGGCCGCCGGCCGCCCGGGGGTCGCGCGCCGCTAGTGGGCTTCGAGGTCGCGCGGCGGTGTCCGGGCTTCGAACAAACGAGTCGAGGGCGTTGTGTCGGGGATGAAGGAAGGGAAGTGGGAAAGAAGGGAAGGGCATTGGGGTCTTTTCCCCGCTTCCTTTTCTTTTTTTATTTTTTTAATCCTTTAATCCATCCAAGCTCACGGTGTTACGGGTAATAGGGGTAAACGGCAGGCTTCATATAAAAAACGGAGGGTAAAAACGCAAAGTGAAAAAACGAGGGGTAAAATCACCATTAGCTTTTGAAAGAGGGGTAAGAACACTAAAACCCCTATTTAATAAATGAACTTCCATGAATTTTATTAATTAAAATAAATAAATGTCTAAAAAGAGGCAGCAAGATATTACAAAAGTTGATACAAAATATATCGAGTTTAACAAGCGAAAGTATTACATCCAAATTTTGTGATTTTTGGACATTTATTTTAATTATTAAAATTCATGGAAGTTCATTTATTATTTAAAAGAGGTAACTTTTAACTATACAAAAACAATTCATTTTTCAAGTTTCAAATTCTTCCTAGGTAGAGTACATCATGGAGACGCTACACAAAAATTTTTAGAATTTATAGAGCTCTAATTATGTTTTTACAAAAATAACAAATTCCAACGCTATTCATCAATTTTTAAAAATAAAAAAAATATTTTCCCCATGCCCCTAGCGTACCGAGATGGTAATGTACAATAGTTTAAGTACCTAGGCGAGAGTTTTTATTAGTTCGAGTACCGAGATGGTAATGCCCCAATAGTTTAAGTATCCGGGTAGTAGCGTTTTTTCGGTTCAGTACCCGATGATAATGTCCTAATAGTTTAAGCACCCAGGGTGTATTTTACTCAAGCCACATCTCACCTCTTTTTTTGTTGTGGGTTCGAGCAACAGCACATGTAATGCAACAACTAATACATAAATTTTTGCTGACAAAAATTGCTCCCATCCGTTGTCCGCTGGCCACCAGACACAAGGCTTACTGTCTCTCACAAAAAAAAAAAAACATGCTTGCAAATTTACTCACGTAGTTACTTTGTACTAAACCTGTCTCACCTACTTTAGCGAAAACCTTAAAAAATCATGTACGAATCCATGTACAACTATGCAACAATTGGCATTTCTCATAGCACATCCATAACATCATCCAACGACAATACGTTGGTTAAATCAATGATTCAACACATGGCTTAAACAAACTGCACATGTTTCCATAATAATATATACATCCTAGATCTTCCAATGAGTGGCATCTCAACTAATGAATTGATATCCGTGGCAACAAAGAACTCCAAACATAACTTAAATGCCAGCTACCCAACAGACAATTGAAACCACCACTGTAGAAAAATATATACATGTATTATATCACACCCAAGTGTCCATCGAGTAGGAATCATACATCAACAATGTGAAGGTCCTCTACATGATCTAAATACACTTTGCCAAAACCTGCATCACCAAAGTCAACTCCATAGCTGTTAAGAAATACAAGATAAGCTCTTGCATCTCGCCATCCAAACCCTACAAAGACTACAGCGTGGCCAATGGATTTAGGCTTATTTTCTAAGTCCTTATAAGGATTATAGTCATAAATATCGTTTGGTCCAAGGTCTTCGAACGTATGATCTGTATAAAAGCCACCAGCAATTGGCCGTCCTGACTTCAGGAGTCTTTGAATTTCTCGAAACATAAGCCAATCTTCTGGTACCCTTTTATATGATACTTTGCCCCACCATGGATTAGCACACCCCTCTCCTTGAAAACTTTAAGTGCATTTTTAAGGCGAGGAATTGTTTCTGTCCATACAAATAGTAACACAAGAACTTGTTAGATTTCATTTAGTTTTCAAAATGACTCAATAAACAAAAGTGACAGCTATATTCTATACATTTTGTATAAAAATAATAAAATCAGAATTAGATATTGAATTTTGAAAACAATTCAATCCAGAAGTAAACTATCGAACTCTATACATACCTCCTGCCTTTTTAAATTCATTAAAAAAATCATTTGTTGAGAATTTCGTTCCACAGGACTCAGGTGGATCTTTAAGTGCAGCCAACCTGTTCTTCTCCATTCTTGCAGTTGATGTTAGACACTCAAACACACAAGTGCCTTTATTTCCTTGGTCTTGGACCCCAGGCACAATTTTCTTCTGGTTAATTCTTTTATTAGCCCAGGAGAACTCATAATCATCTGAAATTACATTACTGAAAAGAAAATAAAAAATATTTAAGTGTAATGCTAGTGAGTAATGTAAGTGAATATAATTGGAACAATATTAGATATATTGCATTGGGCCTCATTGGCTGATTATATGGAGTACATAGGACTAACATCTCACATGATTAGGCAATGTGGTACTATTTCTAATACTCTAACAGCCCCTAGACTACCAGCCGAACAGGCTTGGTGCCGGCCCATGGCAGGCCCATTAGGCGCCTATTCTAACACACCCCTCGGTCGAAACGTCGGCCACTCGCACGTTTAGACGGACCCGAACTCCGTGAACACTGAAGTAGGCAGCCCTTTGGTGAAGATGTCTGCATATTGCGAAGCGGTAGGAACATGCAGTACACGAAGATCACCAATAGCAACTCGCTCCCGGACGAAGTGAAGATCGATCTCAATGTGCTTGGTGCGCTGATGTTGCACCGGATTGGAGGACATGTAGACGGCACTGATGTTGTCGCAGTACACCAGTGTGGCGCGTCGAAGGGGGGCACATAGCTCCAAGAGAAGCTATTGCAGCCAAGTCGCCTCTGCAACTCCGTTAGCCACTGCGTGATACTCGGCTTCAGCACTTGATCTTGACACTGTATTCTGGCGCTTGGATGACCAGGAAACAAGATTGTTGTTGAGGAACACCGCAGCCCGAGGTGGACTCCGCGAGTGTCCGACAACCAAATTCCAAGATCGGTGTAGACAACAAGATCGGTCGGAGTAGACGGTCGCAACAGAAGACCGAGGTGTAGTGTACCCCGAACATAGCGAAGAATCCGCTCGGGCAGCAAGGTGAGGCTCTCGAGGGTCATGCATGTGGAGGCAAACCCGTTGAACAAGATATGCAATATCTCGGACAAGTGAAGGTCAAGTATCGAAGAGCTCTCGCCGCAAGACCGCAAGTCCGTAGCATCGTACACCGGGGCCCTCGCCTGCAGCAACCTTGGAGTTGGTGTCAACTCGGAGTAGAGCACGGCTTGCACTCGGCCATCCCGACGCAATCTAAGATCTCTAGCATGTACCGTCGCGTGTGAGAGCAGAAGTCCATTGCCGCATCGCCGAACATGCATCCCGAGGAAGTGATGTAGTTCACCAAGATCTTTCATGGCGAACTCCCGCCGAAAAGCCGAGATGATCCGCCGAAGAAAATCAAGACGAGGCCGAGGACAATATCATCAACATATAGCAACAGTAGGTCAAACGATCCGCGCTGATAGATGAAGAGTGAAGAGTCTGACTTGGCTTCAACAAACCCAATGGACAGCAAGTAAGAAGCCATCCGACTGTACCAAGCACGAGGGGCCTGCTTCAAACCATAGAGCGACTTCTTCAGACAAAATCCGGATGAGCTGGATCTTCGAACCCTGACGGCTGCTGACAATACACAGTCTCTGTCAAGTTGCCATTAAGAAAAACATTCTTCACATCCACCGGGTGTATGGGCCGCCGCGAGAGAGCCAAGGAGAGCACCGTGCGAACAAAGGGGCGAGCTTCACGACAGACTGAATGTTTCATCGAAATCAACACCAGTCGTTGGGTAAAACCACGAAGAACCCAACGCGCCTTATACCGTTCAAGGGAGCCATCGTTGAAACTTGTGCTTGAAGATCCACTTCCCGGTGACAATATTGGCCCGTGGCGGACGTGGCACAAGGTCCCAAGTGTAGTTCTGCAAGAGAGCACCGTGTTCTTTTCCATAGCCGCCGCCAATTGGGGTCGGCCGAGAGCACTACGGAAGGTCTTTGGCACCGTGAGAAAGGCACAAGTGGTAGATAGAAGGCATCCCGAAGCCGCTTTCGATCGTGTGCCCATGGAGGCCGGGTTAGCCGCCGGAGGAGCAGAACAACCCCTTTGGGCAGCGGTGCAAACAGCCGGGGCGGATGGTGCAGCAGTGTGCAGCAGCAGTGGGTGCAAGCCCGAGCCGGGCCGGGCGCGCAGCGATGGGGCCGGCAGCGCCGCCATTGGCGACGACGTAGACGTACGTGAAGTCGCGAGCGGCCGGGTGGCCGGAGGGCGGGAACCCCGGTGGTGGTCCACGGGAGCCCGAAGAGACACCGGAGATCCTCGCACGATGCGATGGAAGACGAACCAGCACGTAGCGCATCGGGTAGCTCCAGGGCCGCGCGTGGCGCGGAAGGGATACTCCTGGTGGCCGCGTGTGGCGCGGTGGACGTCCCTGACACCCACAGAGCGGGGGGAACGTAGAGTGCGGGCGTCCCTCGCATCCTTGGAAGACTCCAAGGGCGCCCCGTGCACGGCCACACGGGGACCGGGCAGGGGCGCGGTGGCGTCGAAGGTGCTTCGAGGGAGTTCCTCGCAGTAAACACTTGTGCGACGGTCCAATAGGAGCGGGCACAATATCGCATCTTGTCATCGGCAAGAAACTCGAGGTCGGGCCGGAGTACTAGGACCATCACGCCGGCGAAAGGGAAGGCCGTTTCATCAAAGATGACGTGTTAGGAGATGATGACTCTATTTGATGAAAGGTCAAGACAAATGTACCCTTTATGATGAGCGGGAATAGCCTAGGAAGACACACAAGACAAAAGGGAGCAAGCTTGTGAATAGCAGTGGCGGACATGTTGGGGTAGCATTTGCAACCGAAGACTCGCAGATGATCATATGTGGGTGGCTTGCCAAACAAGGCAAGATGAGGTGTGGAGAACTCTAGAGTCTTGGTAGGCAATATGTTGAGGAGAATAGTCGCCGTGGAGAGAGCTTCCGCCCCGCAAAAGAGGAGGCATGGACGCCTTTGAAGAGCAGGAGCGAACAACATTATTTATAGAGCGAATAATGCGTTCAGCTTTACCATTCGAGGCGAGGTGTAAGGGCGGGACATGCGAAGATGAATGCCCCGAGTGAGGAAGAAGTGGCGGGTCTTTGGAGTTGTCAAACTCTTTCCCGTTGTCGCATCGGACGGCTTTGACGCGGCGCCAAACTTAGTGGAGGCATGGGCGATGAAGTGAGCAAGCGTCTTTGAAAGTGTCAGATTTAAGTCGTAAAGGAAATATCCACAAATAATGAGTGCAATCATCAAGAATGACCAAATAGTATTTATAACCAGAAATGCTGACAACTGGAGAGGTCCATAAATCACGGTGAATAAGATCAAACTTGCTAGACGCACGAGAGGTGGACACATGAAAAGGTAGACGAACATGACGTCCTAGCTGACAATCATGACATAAATCTGAACAATCCTGAATAGGAAAAGACACACTAGACGCTAGCTTTGACAAAGCCTCATGACCGGGATGCCCAAGACGCCGATGCCACAGTGGAGAGGAACCCTGAGCGGCAAAGGAGACCATGGGTTGTAGAAACTCGACCATGGGCGCCCCCCTCCGACCTGCTGCTGCCGCTGCTGCTGGTTGTTGCCGGTAGGAGCCTTGGAGCCCTGTCCTGAAGAGACGCTGCTGCCTGGACCTTTGTTGCCGCCACCGCGCTTGCTGCGGCGGTTGTTGGGGCTTGGAGCCCCGCCACCGCCTCCGTAACCGGTGCTAGACGGAGGAGGTGCTGCTTGTAGGAGTCGTGGAGGCAGCAAGGGCAGCTGCTGGAGTCTCCTTGCGGTGTGCCACGGTGAGTTCCTCGAGGATGAGGTCCTCACGAGCCTCCATGAACGTGGGGAAGGGCTTGGCCTCGACGAAGCGGTGCCGACTTGGGCGAAGCGCTCGTTGAGGCCGCGGATGACGTTGAGGACGAGGGTGCGGTCGGTGATAACCTCGCCCGGAGCGGTGAGATCGTCGGCCATCTTCTTCAACTCGGCGGCACTCGGTGACGGAGAGGTCGCCTTGGACGAAGTTGTGAAACCGCGTCTCCGGGTTGAATGGAGCGGGCCTCCGGTTGCCAAGAAACCGTGACTCGACGTTGAGCCGTGCATGTCGTGCTATAGAGCCTCGGGCACGGATGATCTCGCCAAGATCATCCGTGAGCGTGGCGACGATCCAAGACTTGACGACGCATCCATCCGAGCCCAATCGGGGAGATGGAACCGGAGGTTCTTCGTGGACATGATCCTGGAGTGAGAACTTGCCGAGGATGAGAAGAAATTGATCACACCAACGCCGGAAGTTACCGGAGTCGACATCGAGGATGGTGGTGACGTGATTCCGGATGTTGCCGACGCCGACGGCCCGCGAGTGGAGTTGGAGGAGGGCCATAGCTTCATGGTGAAGCATGGCGGCGCGAAGATCGGGTGGCGCCCTCCGTCCCGCACGGGCGCGCCCCCGATGGCCGGGGCGCCATGGCGCGTCGGCGGCTGCCCGCTCCAGGGCGCGCGTGCGAGGGCATCCGGGCGCGCCGGGCGGCGTTGTCCGTTCTCGTGCCGCGGCCACGGCCCGCGCTCGGCCTCGAGGGCGCGAGCGAGGGCAGCGTGCGCGGTAGCCGCGCGCTCCCGGTCCGTGCGCGAGAGCCGGTGGCGGCGGCTTCATTGGCATGTTCCCGGGCGAGCCGCGGGCGACCTCGTCGGCCGAGACGGCGTTGGAGACGAACCGGCGTCAACTTCGTCGGATTTGGGAGTCCCGCCATGGCGGCGTAGCGGCGGGACTGCGTGAAAGAAGCGGGGGAGGGCGCGCGGCGCGGGACGGCCGGCGGCGAGCGCCGCACGGGGAGCCGGCGCGGGAGGTGGGGTGCACGGCCGGGGGCCGACGCACGAGGTAGGCAGCGGAAGGTTGGACCTAACCTAGATTGATACCATGTAAGTGAATATAATTGGAGGAATATTGGATATATTGCATTGGGCCTCATAGGCTGATTATATGGAGTACATAGGACTAACATCTCACATGATTAGGCAATGTGGTACTATTCCTAATACTCTAACAGCCCCTAGGCTACCAGCCGAACAGGCTTGGTGCCAGCCCATAGCAGGCCCATTAGGCGCCTATTCTAACAAGTAAAACATAAAACCAACAAGTATTGAATATATGAGTAACAATGACTCAAAGAATAGAAAATTCGACAAATCTAAAGGGTGAATAGCATAATAATTTCGTAGGTAAAAGAAATACCTGCTTTTGAAGAGGACAGTCCAAGCTCGATCTTCATTTTTTACCAGAGTTATTTCTATTTCTTTGGGTAAGACTTTGTATTTGCACTCATTTGGAATAATCTGGTTTTCAACAATAAAATATAATTAGCAATACAAAGGCGCAAGATGTTCAACAAGGTTCCATGTTAAATATAAACAATCTTTCACAAGCCCCTAAATGTGATTTTAGGAAAAAGTAAGTTCTTGTTTCTCAAACAAGAAGCATCATATCATTAAGGAAGAAAAGGTACATAGAGTGCAAGTGGAGAAAAGTCCCAAACTAAACACACACTAATAAAACAACAGTGAAGCCTCCCCTACTCTATTTTCTCTAACAGAGCAAACAAACTTACCACCCACACCTCACCATTTAAACTACGGGGAAAACATTGCTAGAACTACGGGATGGAGGACTTTAACCACCTCAAAGGAAAACAGTAAGTTTAAATGAAGTAGAAACACATAGGAAAACAGTAAGTTCCATAGTTACTATTGTTAAACCACCCCATATCCATGTAAGATCCTTCTAATTTTAATGAAGTCGATTACCAAAAAAGATATTATCGTAATGTTAGCCTTGGCTAGCTCACACATGCTGAAGGCAACAAAAGTGGATCACAAAGCATGTGCGCACACACAAGCAGGAGAAGGGTTGTTGTGCTACTACCTATTATTGTCACTGCGAGAAATTTCAATATTTAGGACTCAATTCGCGCGCCTCGCAAGATTTAGGACTCAATTGTGTCCTTTCAAAATATAGGACCGAACACGCGAATTTCTTCAAGATCTTCAGCATTTTTCTCATGTTTTCTCATTTTCTTTAATCGTTTGACCTCTCTTGGCCACCTAAAAGGTCCATACTACCTCGGCTGAATCTGTTGATTTTCCTCCCGTCACGACGAGACGGCGACTCACGAGTCTACCTTTCCTCGCGCTTCCTCGCGACACGGAGATGACACGGCGAGGGACTAGCGCCGCCCGTCCGTCGGCCCCTACGCCGGTGGTCCGCCGCCGGCCGACGAGTGCCCTCCCCCTCCCCCTCCCGTTCTCGACCATCCTCCCGAGGACCTCCATCCTGCGCCTGTCAAGCTCCAGGAGGCAGACTAGGGTTTCGGCTGGACCCAAGAAGAGGCTCGGCGCCACTCTCTGGTGGATGAGGCTATGATCCCCTTCAAGATCCCTCCAGGGTAAGGCACAATCCTCGACCCCCTTCAGTTTGCTCTCTATTTCATAGTACGTAGATTTTGGGGGCACAAGCTTATCATGTGTCTCTTTTGTTTGTTTTGTTGGTACATGGTAGAATCAATGTGGAAGCTGCTTAGGCTCTGTTCACTTTTCTGAGTTTACCGCAAAGCTTGATGATGGCTCCTTTGTTGATGTGCCACAAAATTATGATGAATGCAGTGTGGAATGTCGATGTTATACTTTAGACATGCTAGAAACGAATTTGGCAGCTAGGATAAAATGGGGCAGCGGCCAGCAGCTCGCGGTATCTGAATTTGTCACGAGTGGAGCTGGAGAAAGGAAACTGCTAAATGATACAGATTGTCACATGCTTTCGCTGAAAGAAAAAAATGAAAGGAAGATGCTTTTGGTTGTCAGTGTTGTCGACAAACCCACAGAAATCGACTGGGACAGTCTGCAGATAACTCATCTAATTGTTGATCAGATTGGTGTACCTATGCCTATGATTGATGAGGATACAATTTATGAGTTCCTTGGTCTTAGAGCAGAGGATGAGAGAGTTGACCAAGCTATAGGGCAGCAGCTGCTGAAAAGGGAAAGCAAATTGTTTTTTGAACCTGCTGATGAGTTGGTGGTTGATGATCATGTGCCTAGTGAGGACTCGGTGCTTTATGACAGAGAAAATCCTCCTATGAAAGAGGGAACCATTTATGCTAGTATGACTGAATTCAGGGCTGCAGTGAAGCATCATGCTATTAAGAACAAGTTTGAACTTGCAACAGAGAAATCTTGTACAAGTGTGTTCAGAGGACACTGCACAGCTAATGATTGTCCATGGTCTATTGTAGCAAGGTTGATGCATGATAAACAGCAAGTCAGGGTACTAACATTGTTCTAACTTGTGTTCATATGCAACATACTTAATGTATTGTTTATTCATACTCCACATGTTTGCTTATATGTCTATTTCAATTTTACAGATTACATTGAACAGAGAAGACCATTTTTGTGCATCTACTGGTAGAGTGAAAACAAAGATGGCATCATACAAATGGATAACAGAGAAGGCAATTCCTTTTCTAAAGAAGAATCCTAACATGGGATGAAAGGAACTACAAAAAGGAGTTAGAGGAAAATATGATGTGACACTTGGGTACTCAACTGCACCCTGGTCATGAGGTGGCATCAAAAAAAACTTTTTGGTACATGGGAAGAAATTTTTGGAACTGTTCAACTTCAAGGCAGAGAATGAGCTCAGAATGCCAGGAAGTGTTGTAGAGATAGATGCAATCAATCAAGAAGACGGTGTATATTTTCACAGATTCTTTTATTGCTTGAAACCTAGCATTGATGGATTCCTAAATGGTTGTAGGCCATTTCTTAGTATAGACTTCACAGCTCTCAATGGTAGATGGAATGGCCACCTACCTTCAGCTACAGCACTAGATGGTTACAACTGGATGATTCCAGTTGCATTTGGATTTTTTAGTGGTGAGACTACTGATAATTGGACTTGGTTTATGCAGCAGCTGCATAAGGCCATTGGGAATCCACCACACCTATAATTTCAGATGCTTGCAAGGGTCTAGAGAATGCCATAAAGACAGTTTATCCTTGGGCTGAACATAGGAATGTTTTGTCCATCTTATGAAGAATTTCAGCAAGCGTTTTCAAGGGTCTGCTTTTGGGAGAATGTATCCTGCAGCTAGAACTTTCCAACCAGATTACCATGAGTATCTCATGAACAAGATGTATGCAACCAATAAACAAGTCGAGCCATGGTTGAAAACCAATCACAAGTTGAAGTGGATGAGGAGCAAATTCTCTGAACATATTAAGTGTGATGCTATTACAAGCAATGTGGCTGAGGTTTGGAACAACTGGGTAAAGGATATTAAGGACCTTCCTCCCGCTAGCCTTGCTAACTCCCTTAGGTCCAAGTTTATGGAACTATATGCAAGGAGGAGAGGTGAGAAATTCGAAGGCCATATAATGCTTCCAGTTGTGGTTCGCCAACTATATGCGCTGAGTTGGGAGTTGGGCCACCTGAAGGTCAAAGAAGGTGGAAGGGAAGAAGCTGAGGTGACAGAGGTTACTGATTCACAGAAGATCATAAGACATGTGGTCAATATTAAAAACCACATATGCACCTGCAGGGAGTGGCAAGTCTCAGGAAAACCATGCCCACATGCTATGGCACTCATCACCACGTGTAGAAATCCTAAGATGGAAGAGTACTTGCATCCTTACTTTTCAGTTTACCATTTTAGGATAGCCTATGGGGGTGTGATTAGTCCACTACCTGATATGTCCCAATGGGCACGTGTGAATCTTGGATTCAAAGTGTTACCACCTCTTGGAAAGAGGGAGCCTGGTAGACAAAGAAAACTCAGAATTCCTAGCTGCATTGAGGGCAAGGGCAATAAACCTAGGGGCAAAGGCATGTGGCAAGTGCAATGCAAAAAATGCTTGGGTTTTGGTCATAGGTCAACATCACCAAAGTGCCCGATGAATGGAACAAAGAAAAGGTAAAATTGCCACTTGTTATGCTTGATTAAAATATTTCATTTTATTAACAGCTTCTCAATTCCAGGAAAAGCCGAGCCAGAAAAGGGAAGGCTGGGAGGCCTCCAGGCTCTAGCAAAAGGCAGAAGGTTGCTGAGCAAGGAAGTCCAGGGAGCAACAGCCCTGTGACAGCAAGGTAAAGAAAACAACATGATTTGTACACTTTTAGATGAGTGTCCATATAACACCATTAACCATTTCCTTTTTTTAGTCAATTCCCATCAGCCATAGGAGATTTAGAATGTACAGGTCAAATCAACACTTCTCCTGGTCCTGTGACAAGAAGGTACCACTATGGACTCTAAAAATACTTGATCTGTACACTTTCAGTTTTCATAAAAACCCAATAAGCTATAAACCTTTCCTTTTTATTTTTAGGCAATCACTTTTAGCAATGGTGGAGGTAGGAGGGTCAAATCAAATCACTACAAGTTTTGGACCTGTAACACCAAGGTAAAAGTACTAATCAATGAGCATGTATATATTCAACATTGTTCATGTACTAAAGCATCCCTCTAATATGTTCCTATGTATGCAGCCAAACTAGAGAAGAGGCACAGAACACTGTGAGCACTCCCACTAAGTCTACAGCAAGGCGTCGGATACAATGCTGCTTGAACACTTGAAGAATAATTATGTGGCATCTTTTGTGTTCTAAGTTCCCAGGAAAACTTTATTGTTTATTCACCTGGATGCTTCTTTTGAATTTGAGAACTTGTACTCCTAAATAGCTAAATTCGGTTGGACAGCATGTACTCGGTTAATTTAGATGGAAAACTAGTAAGCCTGTATAAGCTTGTAGTTTCTATTGGTACTTGTTAACATGGTCAGGTTATGCTTCTAATGGTAGATGGAATTTTATGGATATAAGCATGTCAGTCTGGTGTGTTGGGCTGTTGTATGCTGCAGCGTTTTTTTATGCTGATTTTCATGTCCAGTACGGCTGTGCCTAATGCACAGGAGAACAACATACGTGATGAACAGCCTTGTTTTATTGAGCCAGGGGTAGTTTCGTCCTTTCAGGTGGCTGGGAAGAGGAGGAAACATTTCAGGAGAGTGAAAATGGTATAAAATGGCTATAATCTTAAATCTTGAAGCAATTAGCGTGTTGAGTCCTATTTTTTAAAAGGTAGACGAATCGAGTCCTAAATCTTGCGAGGCGCGCGAATTGAGTACTAAATATTGAAATTTCTCACTATTGCTATAACAAAAGAGAGCAGTTTATTATCCAAATGTAATATGAAAACAACATCCAAGTAGTTTTGAAGATACCTTAGCAAACAGAATACAATCAAAATGGTATTCTTCTCCATCCGCTGACATTATAGACACATTTAACTGAAATGAGAGAATACATAGTTTCATTATTATTTAACACAAATATAGGAGGAATGGAGGATTTCACCTAATATCTCACAATACCTATCATTCTAGGGGGTTTTTCTCAAATTACTTTTTCATCCTCACATTCTAAAACATCATTAACTTTCTACCCTTCATCAATGTAGCCATAACACCCAATTAGCCAATTGAAAAGCAACTATGAAGGTTTGTGATGTAATTAATGAGAAACGAGTCCTTTCTTTAGTGTTCGTTATAAGGTCAGATAAATTGATCAATATTGCGAAACGACAAGAGTAAAAAAACATTAAGGCTGAAACACACCTTTTCTTCACCAAAATCAACATTCAAACCTTCAGCAGAAATGCCCTTGGCATAGATTGATAACACAACTTCAGATTTTGTGTTATAGAAGCCATATCTGAGAATGTATTATTAGGAAAAACTTAAAACAGCCACAATGCCAATATAAAATTTAACTCTGGGTTCAAATAAGAAATTGCATACCGGTATCTGGATTTGCTCGGACGAAGTCCACTCGCTGAACCTACAATACCAAAACAAATTTATTATTTATTTAGGGCTGGTAGCACTAAATATATTGATCAAGATATACATGACATGACTGTCTCACCAATGTGCTTCTCACATCTGCTCAACAAAAGGGCAAATGTTACATTGCTAGGTGCATAAGAGTATCCCAACTGAAGAACATCTATTGCACCAAGGTAATCTTCTGTCTTCATCAACACATATCTGTAAAAAGAACACACTATAAATCTGTTGCTATTGTGATAATTCTAAATAAATGAAATATATCTTTTGACTAACCCTTATATAAGATAGACCAAGGATATGCTCGGATCAAGTTTAAGAGCTATGTTCAGGTCAACTAGAACATCTGCATGTATGATAGTAATAAGATGATATCAGTTACGGTCATTGTCAAACTTTATGAATTCTGACATACTTATAAAAACACGAATTCATGCTCGAACACAAATCATACTCATAATCACACATTCACGCTGGAACTTATTCGATGGGCCTAAAACCATAACCTCATTCCAAATGTGACCACAATTTGAGAGATTTGATGAAGCACCTATCCATTTCTAACAAAATTCCATGAGTCCATCAATATCCACAGCCTTTTCTGCACACGAAACAGAGAGAGGTTTAAAGGGGAAGTGCATACCTGAGTTTCTGCCAAACTTGGTTAGGATTACAGCACGGTTAGTATGCAGTGCAGCTATGCCTGGACGAGAGTCGATGGCTTGAGATGTGAGGTTCAATGCGAGCTTCAAGTCAAATCTGTTAAATGCCTCACTAACTTCACTGGTCTCCTCAGACTCCACAAGCTTAAACTTCTCCTCGATGTGCTCTGAAAAGGTATACTAGACAGTGAGATGATCAATCATTAAATCAGTCAATCAAATATGAAATATCTATCTCACTGTCAACAATCTTCTCGCATTTGCTCAACAGATAGGCAAACATTGAATTTTCACGAGCATAGGGAGGCCCCAAGCCAAGAACACCCATTGCATTTTGATAATCTTCCATTTTCATCATTAGAAACCTGTGAAATGTAAAGAAAACAATATGAATTTAATGTTACTGTGACAATTCTGAACAAATGAAATATATCTTTTGACTAACCCTTTCACAAGATAGACCAAGGATATGCTCGGATCAAGTTCAAGGGCTATGTTCAAGTCTTCTAGAGCATCTGCATGTATAATAGTAATAAGATGATATCAGTTACGGTCATTGTCAAACTTTATAAATTCTGACATACTTTCAAAAACAGCACAAATCTCACCAATGCAACCAGTTGAGATTTACCACTTAAAATCTCACCAAAATAACTAGTTGAAATTTCCCAAGATTCAAAATCTCAGGAATTCATGTTGGAACACAAATCATACTCATAATCACACATTCACGCTGGAGATTATTCGATGGGCCTAAAACCGTAACCTCATTCCAAATGTGACCACAATTTGAGAGATTTGATGAAGCACCTATCCATTTCTAACAAAATTCCATGAGTCCATCAATATCCACAGCCTTTTCTGCACACGAAACAGAGAGAGGTTTAAAGGGGAAGTGCATACCTGAGTTTCTGCCAAACTTGGTTAGGATTACAGCACGGTTAGTATGCAGTGCAGCTATGCCTGGACGAGAGTCGATGGCTTGAGATGTGAGGTTCAATGCGAGCTTCAAGTCACCTCTGTTAAATGCCTCACTAACTTCACTGGTCTCCTCAGACTCCACAAGCTTAAACTTCTCCTCGATGTGCTCTGAAAAGGTATACTAGACAGTGAGATGATCAATCATTAAATCAGTCAATCAAATATGAAATATCTATCTCACTGTCAACAATCTTCTCGCATTTGCTCAACAGATAAGCAAACATTGAATTTTCAGGAGCATAGGGATGCCCCAAGCCAAGAGCACCCATTGCATTTTGATAATCTTCCATTTTCATCAATAGAAACCTGTGAAATGTAAAGAAAACAATATGAATTTAATGTTACTGTGACAATTCTGAACAAATGAAATATATCTTTTGACTAACCCTTTCATAAGATAGACCAAGGATATGCTCGGATCAAGTTTAAGGGCTATGTCCAAGTCTTCTAGAGCATCTGCATGTATAATAGTAATAAGATGATATCAGTTACGGTCATGTCAAACTTTATAAATTCTGACAGCATGAATCTCACCAATGCAACCAGTTGAGATTTACCAGGACTTAAAATCTCGCCAAAATAACCAATTGAGTTTTTCCAAGAGTCAAAGTCTCATGAATTCATGTTCGAGCTCAAACCATACTCACAATCACACATTCACGCGTGAGCTCATTAGATGGGCCTAAAACCGTAACCTCATTCCAATGTAACCACAATTGAGAGATTTGATGAAGCACCTTATCCATTTCTATCAGAATTCCATGAGTCGATCAATATCCACAGCCTTTTATGCACACGAAACAGAGAGGTTTAAAGGGGAAGTGCATACCTGAGTTTCTCTCAAGCTTGGTTAGGATTATAGCACGATTAGTATGCAGTGGAGCAATGGGTGGTACAGAGTTGATGGCCTGAGTACAGAGGTTCAATGCTAGATTCAAGTCATCTATGTCAAATGCCTTGCTAATTTCACTGGTATGCTCAGACTCCATAAGCTCGAAGCTCTCCTCGATTTGATCTGAAAAGGTATACTAGACCGTGAGATGATCAGTCAATAAAATTAGTCAATCAAATATGAAATATCTCTATTAGGAATATCTCACCAAAAACATTCTTCTTGCAATCCTTTGAATCCTCGGTATCCTCTGAAAAGATATAATAAAAAGTGAGATGATCAATCAATCCAACTAGTCCTCGAGCAAATATGACTTTGTCGGTATTATCTCACCATCAACATAATCCGAGCATTTGCTCAACAGAAAGTCAAATGTTGTGTTTTCACTTGCATAAGACTTTCCCAAGCGAAGCACGTCTATTGCATCTTGGTAGTCGTAAATTTTCATCAACGTTGTCCTATGAAACATTAAGAAAACAATATGAATTTATTGTTACTGTGATATTTCTAAAAAAAAAAGATATACTGTTTAACTAACCCTTTGATTAGATAGGATCTAGGATTGCAAGGATCAAGTTGAATCCCTATGTCCAGCTCTTTTATAGCGTCTGCATGGTAATATTAAGATCAAATCAGTGTTAGTTATTGGCAATCTTTAGAAATTTTAACACACCTAAAATAGTAGTACGGAGTTTACTGCAGTTGAAATTTTCCAAAAAATTTAAATCACACTAACTTAGCCTCGAACACGAACCATATTTAGAATCACATGAATTCATGCTAGGCCCTGTTTGCTACGGAACCACATTTTCATTCTAAATGAGAGCAGAATTTCATATTTTTATCCTGATTCTGCACCTACCCACTTCTACCGAACTGATCACGTAGACATGTAATTGTAGGTTCAAAAGCCAAGTTTAACCTAATTTTGATATGATTTCATAGAGAATTACTGTGCCAAATACATACATATAAAAGTCCACAAAAATTATTGTGCCAATTTCCACACTGCAAGTTCCAAGTAAGCCCATTTTGAATCAGTTTGCCATCATGGTGATGTGCCTCCACCACCTAACACAGCCCAAGGATGCGACGAAAGAACCTCTTGTTCAGGATCTCCAAAAATGAACACTCATTCTCACATGTGCCAGGCATCCCAAAAAGCTCACAACAAAAAGTCTTAACATCATAAACCCTCTCCTGCAGCTTTGCAATCTGATAGTGTAGCACTACAACTTGAGGGTAAATGATACCCAGCAGTTCAACATGATACTCTACTGCATCTGCAACGGTTGGACCTGCACCCTCATAGTAGAGGGAAGGCACACTAGAAGATGCTCCCCAGACAACATGCACATCCACAATGTTATAGCCATCTGCCCCCAGAGAAGGTGGGTGCAGCAAGCCCAAGCATGGGGGCTCCGAAAGTGGCTCTGGTAGTAACTAAAGGGTGACTAAATAGTGGGGTGTCTTCTTTTGTGTTGCTAAACTCAGTGACTTAAGGTTGCTTGTCATATGCCTTGTAAACTCAGGCTTTTCGGCTGGGGGCCTGGTTTTGTGTCTCATGAGTTGCAAGGCAAACAGTAACTTGGAAAGGTTAGGTTTTTACCAGTGACCACTACTTACTTCAGTAGTTCAGTAGAGTTAGGATGGGGAAGGTGATCAAGGTGACAGTTTCAGTTACTTGTACCAAATAAGGATGTTTGGGGACCACTCTCAGTTAGAACGTTTGCTTATAAGTGTGATGTTGGTTGTGTGACAAATAACCTTGCTTGTTATGCTAAAAATCTGCAATGTAAAAAATCTGTCTATTGTATGATAATGGTTATTTGAGCAGTATATATGATACTAAATTTTATAATTTTTTTGCGATTGGAAAATAGATAGTATGCAAGCTCTGACAATAAAGAAAAATGGTCTGCTAAGTGATGAATTATAACTGCACTCAGTAACCAAGCATGTCTCTATTTACTAGTACTTTGAATTCAGGACATATATCTCATCTAAACTCTGACATAATAATACCTTAAACCTAACCAAAATTGTAAAAACAAAACTCAAATTAAATTAGATTCCAGCAAGTGATTCGTATGTATATATGAACCCACGCATCATTTTTTTTCCTGCTAAGATTGACCTAAACTCATTAAATAATTTCTTTGTTATAGAATGGCTGGGACTCCAAATAGCCATAGAACCACCCAAAATGGAGCAAATGGTAGTGCAGGAATGGTGCTAGCTGAATAAGGCCCTTTTTTTCAGATGCTAGCTAATATACTGGGACAGCAGCAGCAAACTCAGCAGCGACAGATGAAAACCATAGAGAGCGCATGGCAAAAGAGGATGAAAACAGTAATAGACCTGCAATTCAAAAATTTAAGCCCACCATCTTTCTCTGGAACAGCAAATCCTCTTGCAGCAGAGGATTGGATCATGGCCATGGAAAAGGCATTTGGTGCAATGGGGTGTACTGAAACTAAAAGGGTCACTTATGCAGCAGTCAAGTGTGTTTGAATAGTGGGATGCTCACAAACTCCTACCCTGAAGGCTTTCATATCACCTGGAAGGTATTGAAGGAGGCATTCTACAAGAAGTACTTTCCAGAGAGTGTAAAGCAAATGAAGGAACAAGAGTTTCTGGAACTTAACAAAGGAACCAAATCAGCTTCTGAGTATGATATTGAATTTTTAAGATTGGCACGTTTTGCTGCAGAGTTTGTTCGGGCTGAAAGCTCAATGGCTCGACGCTTTGAGAGTGGACTTTGTCAGCCATTAAGAGGCGGGTGGAAGCTTTTGAACTGGACACATTCCGAGAAGTGGTGAGTAAAGCCCAGCTGTTAGAAAAAGGGTACCTTGAAGAAAGAAAAGAATTCGGGTGCCTAATAAGAAACCTATATTTGGAAACAACTCCTACCAAGGAAAAATTAGGAAAGAGGATAATTACGAACAATACAGAATTGAATCCTCTAGGGACCCAACTAGACCCTGTCCAATATGTAAGAAAAATCACCATCCTAGTACCTTTAAATACCTTTGGGGTAGGTGTTATGAATGTGGGCAAGCTGGACACACTAAGCATGAATGAACAAAGTTTCAGTCAACTGCTAATCATAGGGGCCAGCAGATCAAAAACTTTTGTCACTATCGGCACCTGCACGAACCCTGTATCTGTGACGACCTCCTCAAGCTAACAGGAGTCCAACATCAACTCAAGTACCCACCGCCAACCATAATAATAAGGGAGGTCAACTGAACAACAAAGGAGCACTCTAAATAATCTAAGCTAACCTCTCTTGCTGAGTATGAAAAACAGACTTGTTGCCTTGCTTGTCTTCCTGGTATGTGCAGATTTGGAAGAAGATGAAGCAGTGACGCCCAGGAACAATAGTAGTTGTAGGTTGTTTTATTTCATAATAAAATGAGTACAATGTATCAATGTAACACCAGGATGGTTGGCACAAAAATAAAGTTGGGTACATATTTTAATAGTCAAAGAATTTGTCCATAATGCTTTTTGCACACTTATGAATGACAAAAGTTTACAAGTGTGTGGTGGCTGCCACCTCCACGGATGTTTAAGTTGAGGCGTGACAATATTTGCAAAAGACTGGAGATTGTAGCTATCATCCATTCCACATATATATCCTAGTGCACCACTTTTGCATATTGTGATATATTTCTGCTCGTTTTGACTTTTTGTCATTAGGTATATATGGATACTTGACAACAATATATTCATACACAGAAAATGGAGGTTCAGGATATGAAACCATGTCCGGATAACCTAGGCTGCACTATCACATTTTTTTGCGAGTATGCTACACCATCACATTGACCACACTAACAAAACATATAGGGATTAGGCCTATGCTACACCATCACATTGACCACACTAACAAAACATATATAGCATGAGAATTTTTAAGGCACTATTATAACTTTATATAGTGATTAGGTAGTCCTCCAAAGCTATCACAGTTTGGTGGTGGCAGAGGGAGTACTGCAGGGCAGGCCTTACAATCAGTTGCTATCTATTTGTAGGCACAACATAATTTATTTGTCATATTTACCTAGAAAATGACTATCTCGTCACAGGAACCGTGATCAAGCATGGCAATGCATGAATAGTGCTTAATTTGATTCGACTGGCAACTGATAAAAAAATTCGGATTACAACTGTTTTATCGTTCAGGTCTAGTCAGAGTTTGACTAATTAATTTTGTCCTTAGTTCAACTCAAATAACTATTTAGACAAGTAATCGAAGCCCTCAGGCTCCATAAATATGCACAGCCACCATCAGGGAAAGGAAAAACACATACCAAAGCACAGGTTTGATCTTGATAATGCCATCGCGCGGTCAACATGGAGCTCTGCGGTGGCGGGACCAGCATCAATGGCCTGCTGGAATAGATCAGCCGCCAGCTTGAAATCGCCGCAGGCAAAAGCCTCCCTTGCCTTGCACCGCATGTCCGCCATGGCGGCCACCATGCGGTCTCTCCCCGCCGGCTCCCGCTTATGCGGCGGCGGCGCAGCGAATTTAAAACTGGAGGATGGCGAACTGTTGGAGACAGTGAGGGAGGACAAATTTTCAGGTCAAAAATTAGATTAGGCAAACCGGTAAAAGCCATTTAGCAATTCAGTAAAGTTTCATAAAAAAATGCTCAACAATTCGGTACAAAACTAATAAATGATATAATAAGTCTTAAATTACAATACAAATAGTTTAAAACAACATTGGAATATAAACTACACAACCTTCAATATAGGTATCAAGTTAGATAACTCATACTGCATACATATTTTCTGAATGTTGGTTACATGTCATTTGTTAGACAACTAAATCTATCATCTTATCTTTTCTCGACCAATACATCCCTAATTCCTACTGCGGACATCTATAAGCTATATCAATTGAACTAAATCTAAGAAAAAACTAACAACAGCTATCTAACAAATTAGATAACAGTAAAGTTAGGTTAGGGATTTTGGGGGGAAAAACTAAAGAAAATGCAGGGGAGAGCAAAGGGGATCGAGTTCTCACCAGCTGCGGACTGGGGCAGCCTGGCTGGGGCCGGGCCGGCTGTCCGGGAGGTACGAGGCAGGTTCCCGGGACGTGCCGCCGGGGGACGAGGCACCGGGGAGGCGCCGGGGCGCACCGACCGCCCCCTATCGGGGCAAGGGCAGTGCACCGCGCGCCGCGCGCCGCGCGCCGCCGCCGCCGCCGAGAGGGGCAGGACCGAAAGGCGCAGGAGCGGCCGAGGGGGCAGCGGGAGGGAAGGAAATGACTCGAAGGGAATTGTTGTTTGTTGGGCTGGGCCTAGGGTATGCAGCTCACTGGCCGCCCATGGCTGAGCCTAGCCGAGCAATCCGAGCCTAAGTTGGGCCTTCCGTGGTTTCGGGGCTTCGGGCTATGTACTCATGTTTGGTGGTTCTCAAAAAAAATGTACTCATGTTTGGTTCTTTTAAATTAATAAAACAAAATGATGATGTGTCTAATGTGTACAAATTTTATTTTTGAAACTCTAACGATTCTTAAGGAGGGTGGTATTATTGCTAAAAAAGCTAACGTTATTCAGAACCCAAGCCGAACTGGTGAGCCTCCGATCTGTCACATGTGTAGAGTGATCTATTGAATTAAATTGTCTTTATTTTTTTCCTATACCAGACAACAATTGTGAATAGGTTATATTTTCATGCTATAAGTGATTTATATCTTTTAGGTCAGTTCAAATACATTTTTTTTATAAAAATATCCAAATGCTTTGTTTGAATTTTGAAAGCACCCTAAGTACTAAGTTCGAGATCCTCGTGGGAGTGAATTTCACGCAAAGGATAAAATTCCCTCACTAGTGTAGCCAAGGTTCGCGGGTTTTTGCACGATCCGGACGAGTCACTTCCATCGTTTTAATGAAATACTGGTGGGAAACTTCTCTTCCTCCGGTCGTGTTTTTTTAAATGAAACGAGAGACATCTCCCCCTCCGATTGTATTTTTTTTAAATACTGACAATGGGTCAACAAAGCACAAAACAACAATATACTGCACAGACAACAATACCACCTGCACATGCAAAGGCGCAAACCGGGGTCTTGTTTAGGTTGCAATCCAAACTTTCCCACTCCAAAGGGGATGTAAATTTTTCGTCCACATCTTTTCAAATCTTTTCATTCCAAATTCCTGTAATCTGTACATTGCAATAAATAAGTTTGCTAAAAGACACGGTTGCCTCTGTTTAATGCATTTGATGGGCTATGCATGTTCCATGCAACAGGAGTCGATCGACTCTCTTACTCAACAGTCGGGCATCACAGAAGCACCTGTTCCATGCACCAATAAATATGAAAACCATGCTCCCAAAGCACCTGTGGAGATGTCCTCAAACCATCACCAACATTATTACACATGGAGCTAAAAAAATGTCCTCAAACTTGTTAAGATATATGGTTAACAAGAGATAGACTCGGTTGTTAGAACATCTCCAAGAGTTTGCCAAAATTTACTTGGCAAATCTTGTGATTTGGCAAGTTACTAAAATATATGCCAAGTAAGAGCATCTCTAAGAGTTTGCCAAATTTGACTTGGCAAATCTTGTCATTTGGCAAGTTGCTAAAACGTATGGCAAGTGAAATTTTGTTGTATCTCCAATAGTTTGCTATTTGGACTTGGTAAATTAGAAAAAGAGGCCCACTTAAAGTACCGGACCAACTGATTACCGTGAAAAAGATATAGGCCGGCAAATATAAATTATGCAAAGTGAACATAAAATTTTTCACAAATTACATAAACCCTTATTTATAAATATTTTATCTCTTGACACTTTTGCAAAGTGAAACAACAAAAAGTTTCTGCCTCGCATCAGGGTCCTTCTCCTTCAAGACCGAGGCTGAAGGATGGCGGCGTACGACGATCTGCGTTGTCCTTCTTCTCGGCCTTGATGGTGATCTTGTCGAAGAACTGGCAGGCTGAAGCCCATCCCATCCTCGGCGTCCTCGGGCCAGTCCGGGTCCTCCTCTACTACCAGCTCGTACTTGGTCAGCAGCTCCCGCATCTTGGCCTCGCGCACGGCCGCTCACGGGACCTCGCACAGCCGCGGCCGCCCACGATAATGAGGAACGGCGACCGAACTTCCATCTGTGCGGCGACGAGGAACGGCGACCAACGGCGACGAGGAACAGCGGCCGCGGAACTTCCATCTGCGCGCGGGAGAGAGGCGGGGCCGGGAATTCACGCGATGGCAAGTCGCGTACCACTCGCAAATATGCGCGTGAAGACTCCGTTTTTGCCAAGTTGCCAAATTTTGCCAAATGGTTTGCCAAACTGTTGGAGCAAGAATTTTCAAGCTTTGCCAAAAAATTAAGGATATCAAATGCTTATGGCAAACCCTTGGAGATGCTCAATAGTGCTCTTCTCCAATAGATTGCTATTTTTGACTTGCCAAACAAAAATAGAAGGCTCACATGTAATTTTTTTTACCGACCACAACAGCTTCGTGGCCTTCTTTCTCTTGCACGTGTGAAGGGGCGCCGGCGGCGCGCTGCATATCTTCGTCGTTGAGGACCTCCTGGCGCCGATCATCGTCGGAGCAGCATGTGTCGGCCAACAGTACCATGCAAAGCAAAAATTCTTTGCCATCAGCATGAGCATGCACGTACAATGGAACAAGACCATACATGCACGGAATTTGTGTTCACTGTTTGAGAGGGTAGCAGACAACTAGCAGCATCAGTGTACAATCCAGCATCAGCAGGTAGAAGACAACTAGCGAGAAGCAGGTGCCACACAACTAGCGAGCAGCAGCAGCGCGATTGCCGACAAGGAGGACTATACGAAAATAAAATTGTACTCATGCATACATCGACTACGAACAGCCACGGCCTTGTCTGGCCGGCCGTCGGCATCCTAGCGGATAACAATTGACTGGAAAGATCATGATGTAGATCCACTACATGAAAAACATACTACGGGAACGTCCTCCCTCCAGCTGTACGGGGGGCTGGTGTTGGAGCCGCCCCTACAGTGGTTAGGCCGGCCAAGGAGGCTGGCCAGATCACCAGCCGCCTCTGCAGTGGCACTGTAGGGGCGGCTGGTGATCCAGCCGCTCTTACAACAGACTACTATATGGATCCAGCCGCCTCTACAGTGGTTTTTTCACAAAATTAGTTAAAACGAGCCACTAAATGACCTCAAATGAAAAAAAATTTAATACGAAAAAGTTAGAGTTCATCAAGGTCTACCTTTGATACATGGGACACTTTTGCATTTGAAAAAGTTTCGGTAACCTCTGGTCACAGGTTTTGAAAATCCAAGGCGAGACAAGGTCAACCCTGGTCAAACGAGGCATTAAATGACCTCAAATAAAAAAATTTTAAATATGAGATAGTTAGAGCTCATCAAGATACATATTTCAAACAAAGGGTATTTTTTTTATTTGAGGAAGTGTTGGTAAACTCTAGTCACAAATTCTTGAATCCCACACAGACTTAATGAAACTTCATGTGGGACCTGTGGATTTATAACTGCACTTTCGTAACGTTTCGTCAAATGTAAAAAGTCCTTTCTATCAATTGTAGGTCTTGATAAGTGGATCAAACTTGTTGGTCATGACTTTCCGAGGTGGGGCCGTCTAGGGTGTCGAAAATCCGCGTGTAGGCGTGAAAATTTGAAATTTCAAAGTTTGAGTGGTCCAAACCCTCTCAGATGAAAAGGTGACCATTGCAACAAATGTGTATCTTGATGAGTGGAACAAACCTGCTATTCATCACTTTTGCATCTAAGGCCATCTAGGGTCCGGTCAACGCATCTTTTCCAAAAAAACAAAGGTTTAACTTGGTCAACCTAGGTCAAACAAGGGACTAAATGACCTCAAATGAAAAACTTTTGAATACATGGTAGTTAGATCTCACCAAGGTCTAACTTTGATACATAGAGTACTTTTGCATTTGGGAAAGTTTCAGTAAACTCTTGTCACAGGTTTTGAAAATTCAAGGTGAGACATGGTCAACCCTAGTCAAACGAGGCACTAAATGACCTCAAATAAAAAACTTTTGAATACGAGATAGTTAGTAGCATCATAGATAGGGCATTTTTTAATTTGAGAAAGTATTGATAAACTCTAGTCACAAATTCTTGAATCCCACACAGACTTAATGAAACTTCATGAGGGACCTGTGGATTTAGAACTGCACTTTCGTAACGCTTCGTCAAATGCAAAAATGTCCTTTCTATCAATTTTAGGTCTTGATAAGTGGTTCAAACTTGTTGTTCATGACTTTCTGAGGTGGGGCCGTCTAGGGTGTCAAAAACTCTAGGTCCGTCGTCGATCCAAGTCCAAACCACTTGCCTTAGGTGCCGACTCCAGCAGTAGATCACTTCTCAAGCACAAGGGTTAGCATTTCAACACATGAAATGTAGGGCAAGGGTTAGCTCTCTAGTTAGCCTCTCATGCATCATGCAAAGTCGAACCTAGAAGGCACTTGGACCGCGAATTCAATCGTGAATTACCCTCTTGATAGTCGGTTTCAATCCTAAACATGGTCACACTCTCTATAGTGTCTTGATCACCAAAAGGGAAAACACTATATCTTGATACTTTTGCCTTGAGTCCTCGGTGCTTGATCATCTCCATGTCCAAATCCATCATCGAGTCCTAGGCATCTCCATCATGTTGCTATGTGTCTAGTCACACTTAGAACAAAGCATTAGCAACATTGAGTGTCATCAATTATCAAAACCAAACAAGAGCTTTCACCCCTGCCCTGCTTATATAGGTGTCCCTAATGTGCTCCCGAGTTGGAGGCCCATTAGTAACCCTAATCCTTCTCCAACTCGGGTCCAATCAGAATTGGGCTTCTAGACCCTTAAGCGTGCGACCCTATGGGTTCACACCCACATAGACATGGCCTGAGTACACCTACTCGCCCAATAATTGACAGCGGCCTCTAGCAAGACGTGACAACTCCTATATGTATGCAAAGATCATATCAGACGAACCACCACAACCCATATACATTTTCTTGATATTTGGTTCAACTCGTGGGTTAACACTTAACCCAAGCACGACCATGCATTTGTTGATCCAATCACTTTGAGTGATCCAGTGATATCTTTCTCACATAGAGAGGGGCAAATTCCATCTTGATTGTCTATGTCTCACAACATGTTTCCTGACAAAATCGAAGACTATCTTTATGACTACCCAGTAACGGAGTAGCGTTTGACAATCCCTAAGTAAGTCGTTTCACATCTTGAGTACATACAACAATCTCAGGTCTAAGGTCATAACGTATATGATGTGTAAAGAGATAATAATAACAACATCTCTTGTCGGGTCAGTCCAGCCTACATGTCATACATGTGCCCACATTACTAGTTTGACATCTCTATGTCTATGACTTGTGAAACATAGTCATCAACTAATAATGTGCTGATCTAATATCCATGTGCGTTGTTGCACGAACACCGATCACGGACAACATTAGAATATGCATACAAGTAAAAGAGTTTCACAGAACAATTCACATAATTGCTAATCGATACAAGTTGTCTTTAATGGATATCCATAAACATATCATATATCATGAATATAATCGCAATATCATCATCTGTATGATTACCTCTAGGGCATATTCCTAACAGATCTTTGGGCCAAGATCCAGGGTCTCCAAGCCTCCCAATCTGAAAGGCCCTTGTTTGGTTTTGATAATTGAGTGACAACTTTAGGTGGACTAACATGTGTGATGGTTGAGATACACAGGAGTTAGTTCACAGGTACATGTGTGTGAGCAACATATGCCATGGTGGAGATGGCTTGGAGATGTTGTGAGGCTCAACACATGAGTTGATAAAGGAGCTCATTGCAAATGAGACATGACATGGAGTCATGTGACCAAGAGGTGAAGATCAAGATGAGGCTTGGCTTGATGGACCGGTTGCAAGTGTGAAGGGCAAGTTGAGGCTGCGAAGCGAAGGACCATGCGATGGTGAAGCTTGGGCAAGACTTGGCGCCGATGGACCGACGCAACGGTGAAGAGCAAGTGAGGTCAAGATCGATGGACCAAGAGTGTCACATGATGATATGAAGTGGATCATATCATTTGATGATCGTGTCGGTGCATGTTGTTGCATTGGCACAATGGAGGAAGACGGTGGAGATGGAAATGCGCAAGGCAAAGGTATAACCTAGGGCATTTCATTTCACCGGTCTAAGGTTGAGTAGAGAAGTACTTGACCGGATTTAGGATAGATGGCCGTACTATCAAGAGGGGTAATCTTGTTTGCATATCGGTCATCTAGTGCCACTTGAGCGATCTAACATTGCGATGTGCTAGGATCGAGTGGCGTGGTGAGTTGAAGAGAAAATCCTTTGAAAATGATTGTGAAAATGCTAACACACAAGCACATGGAGTTGTACACTTGGTGGTGTTGGCACATTTACAAAGGTGGCGAATGTTCGCGCTATGGTTTGTAGGGTTGAGTTGGGCTTGGGTCCTCTCTCCCTCCCGCCGAGCTTGCGGCGGGATTAACGCTTTCGGGAAAATTGGAAGCATATTTTCCATTGCGCCGGATGCAAATTGTTGTTGGAAACATGCTATCTATGGTGGTCAAGTTGGTATACTTGTGGGATAGCATGGTGGAGAAGATCGCGTTTTCGATGGGCTGTAAATCATGGATTTACAAGCGCCGGACGCGGCGCCGAAACGGGCGGGCGCGTCCGCCGCGTGGAAGCGTGGGCGGGCGCTCGGGCGGCTGGCGCCGGACCGAGCCGGAGGCGCGTCCGGCGCACGCCGGACTCGGACCCGAAGGCTGGGTGCCGAGTGCCCGCGAGCACGTTCGCCCGACGACGCGCCGGACGCGAGCGGCGGACTCGGGCGAGTCAGCTTGTTTGGCGTCCGGCGGTTCTCTGTCTTGTGGCGCGGTCTTTGGTGGATGCACTGGCCGGACGCGTCCGGCGGTGGTCACCCGAGCGCGTCCGCCCGGCGAGGTTTCTGAGCGATCGTGAGGTAGCCGTTGGGGATCAACGGTCGACTTCGAACAGTCGGTACACGTGGCGTGACGAGGAGCGCGGACGCGGCTTGGAGAGTCCGGCGGTGGAGGCCGGACGCGTCCGGCGCTCGTGTTTCGGTTGCCGAGGTGGCAACGGCTAGTTTCAGCCCTTGGGGCTATATATACGTGGTTTGGCCGGTGGGCCGGTTCTTGAAAGCATGCCCTGGCTATGTTGCCTTGTGTGGTGGTGCTTGGAAGCCCTCTAACTCACATATGCTTGGTAGTGACCATCCGATAGTGTGAGAAGAGCGATTCTAGTGCGAGTGCTTTGTGAGATTGCATTTGTGGCACTAGGTGGTTGTGTTGCAAGCCGGAGAGCTTGTTACTCTTGGAGGATTGTCACCTCCTAGACGGCTTGGTGGCAAGAGGCTCCGTGGTAGCACGCGTGGAGATACGGTGCTCGGAGAAGAGATTGTGAGAGGTTCGGTGCTCACCTCGCGGGGATCGCGAAGAGTAGCCTTATTGGATTGCGCGTGTCATTGAGTTACCACCCTTGCGTGTGTGGGTTTGCTCGGTGCCTTGAGGGGCTCACTTGAGAGTGGTGTCTTGCGGTGCCTTGCGGGCGTGCCTTGAGGGGCAAGTGACTTGAGGGTCACACCGAAGAACCATCTAGGTGAAAAGACGGAGGAACCACCGAAGGTGTTGGTCGACACAACGGGGCGTAGCTTGGGGGCAACCAAGTGAACCCGGTGAAAAATCGCCGAGTCATCTTGTGTCCACACTTCGCGGTGGTTTGCAATCTCTTTCACAAGCTTTGTATTTACTTTTCTTACATTCTTGTATAGCTTGTGTAGTTGCTCTTGTGGTTAGTTAGCTTGAGTAGCTTGTTAATCACCTTCTTGCTTGTGTAGCTAGAAGTAGAGTAAGTTGCCTTGCTTAGCTTGTGTAGTTAAGTAAGATTGAGCTCTTGGGTTTGGCTTGTGTAGCTTTGTCCATGAGCATCTAGTGAGCTTAGGTTGGCTTTGTGCTTTTGCTCATTAGAATTGTGTAGGTGCACACCGGTTGCTAAAGTACTAGTTGCTTAGGTTTGTGTGACCTTGCAAGCTAGACTTGTTTAGTGTGCACTAGCTAGATTGGCACCTTGTCTTCTTGTTTAGGATCTTTTACAAGGTGCATCTAGAGACATAGATAGAGGGGTGAAAGTCTTGGTTAGGCCGATAGATTTAATTCCGCACTTATATCGGTTAGCCGGAGCGATTAGTTTTAAAAAGGACTATTCACCCCCCTCTAGTCCGCCATCTCGACCTTACACAATCCCGCGCACGTATCATGTCTACACGGATGGCACTCGCCACGACGACCAAAGGGTCGTCCATCGTGGTGGAGTTCTTCACCAAGATGAAGGGCATGGCTGATGAGATGACATCGGCACACAAGAAGATTGATGATGATGAGCACATCACCTACATATTGATTGGCATCGGGGAGGAGTTTGACTCCGTCTCCTTGGCCATCTCCAACAAGGTGGAACCTATCACCCTGCAAGAATTTCAGGTTCAGCTTGTGAGCCACGAATAGCGACGCGAGATCCGAGATGGAGGCGACTCCCAGTCCTCCACTAAAGTGGCCATGAACGGTGGTCTCGGCACTGGTGGCAATCCTGCGGCAAGGGTGGTCGCAATTCAGGAGGTAGCGGTGGACGTGGTGGTTTTGGCCGCGACAATGACAAGAACCCTTTCGAGTAAGGGGTGTTTTGCCAACTCTGCGGCAATGAAGGCCATGGCTGCCTATGTTGTTTCAAGAGGTTCGATGTCAACTACCCTCCCAGAAGAGCGCTGCATCTGCAAACAGGTCCTACGGTGTGGACTCCAACCGGTACGTCGACTCCGGGGCGACGGACCACGTGACCGGTTAGCTTGAGAAGCTGACGGTTAGGGACAAGTACAATGGGCAAGATCAGATCCATTCGGCCTCTAGGACAGGTAAGCGAATACATCATGTTGGTTCAAGCATTTTGCGTACTCCCATTAGTCAATTTCATCTGAAAAACATCCTTCATGTGCCTAAAGCTAGTAAGAGTTTAATCTCTGTAAATTGCCTTGCCCATGATAATGATGCCTACTTAGAGTTTCATCTTGATCGGTTTCTCATTAAGAAACAGGAACCCAGAAGATCCTTCACACAAGCATATGTGAAGGAGGTCTCTATCCTCTTAAACCAGTCCAGAATAAAGGTGTGCTCGGCGCTGCTAGACAAGCTCTCGGCGCCATCAAGCCCTCCATGTCGCTTTGGCACTCCAGATTGGGGCATGCCTCTCATCGTGTCGTCTAGCAAGTCCTTCATCAGCATAGTCTTCCTTTTATTCAAGAGTCCAATAAACATGTGGTGTGTGATGCGTGTCAAAAAGGCAAAAGTCATCAATTGCCTTTCCCTAGTTCTACTAGTATGTCATCGAGTCCCATGCAACTTGTGTTCTCTGACATTTGGGGGCCTGCACCCATGTCAGTAAATTGAAACAATTATTATGTAAGCTTTATAGATGATTATAGCAAGTTTACTTGGGTTTATCTTTTGCATCACAAGTCAGAAGTGTTTCAACGCTTTCGTGATTTTTAGAGTATGGTAGAATGTCAATTCGAATGCAAGATCCAAACCATTCAAACTAATTGGGGCGGAAAATATCAATCGCTAGACTCTTTTTTCCAACGCGTAGGCATCGTTCATCATGTGTCTTGCTCTCACACCCAGCAGCAAAATGGCTCTGCCGAAAGAAAACACCGACATATTGTCGAAGTAGGACTATCATTGCTTGCACATGCCTCTGTTCCCTTAAATTTTTTGGATGAATCTTTCCTTACAGCCATTTTTCTTATTAATCGGCCCCCTTCTCCTGTCATCTCAAATCAAACACCATACGAGCGTCTTTTCCATCGGCCACCAGATTATAGCTTCCTCCGTACATTTGGTTGCGCTTGCTGGCCAAACCTCCATCCTTACAACACTCGTAAACTTCAATTCCGCTCCAAACGATGCTTTTTCTTGGGTTAGAGTAATCTTCACAAGGGTTTTAAGTTCCTTGATCCATCCGAGGGTAGAGTCTATATCTCTAGGGATGTCACGTTCGATGAAGGTGTTTATCCCTTCTCTGAACTCCACCCGAATCCAGGTGCACGCTTGCGTGCCAAACTCTCCCTTCTCCCTGATATTTTACTAAACCCTAATGCCGACTTTGGGGACGCATCTTTGTCGGTTCAACATGATCATTCGCTATCTACTAATGATTTTTCACAGTTTGGTGGAAACGTGGATGCAGGAACACAGCAGCATGTGCAATCAGAAGAAAATACGGCTTCAAATGACCTGGTTCCAGTTACTAGCCGCATCATCTTGTATATCTCCCAGAGGGAGACATGTCGGCTCCAAGTCCCGGAGCGGATTCGGCTGCCAGCGGCGGCAGTCTGTCGTTCGGATCAGCTTCGGGATCGGCGACTGATCCTCTAGTGTCGCCTGTCGCTGCGGCTGGTCAGGCATCGTCTCCTGCGGGCGGATCCTCTGTGGCCATTCCCTCTCCATCCGCAGCGGCCACACCGCCTCCCCAGCCACAACCAGATCCGACTGCGGGGGAACAAGATCTCCAAGCCGGATCCACTGTGGCATCCAGATCCGTGGCCGCGCCTGCACTTCGCCCGTCAACTCGACTGCAGAATGGGATCAGGAAGCCCAAAGTCTATACAGACGACATTGTTCGTTGGGGCCTTGTCAGCAATATGAACACAGGGGAACCGTCATCGGTTGAAGAGGCTTTTGGTGATGAAAAATGGGTCACGACTATGAACACAGAGTACCAGTCATTGCTTGATAACAAGACATGGCACCTTATTCCTAGACCAAGAGGAAAGAATATCATAGACTCCAAGTGGGTTTATAAAGTCAAGAGACGAGATGATGGAACAATCGACACATACAAAGCGCGCCTTGTTGCAAAAGGGTACAAGTAGCGCTATGGCATTGATTACGAGGACACGTTTAGTCCTATGGTGAAGGCGGCTACAATTCGGTTGATCCTATCCATTGCAGTGTCAAGAAATTGGTCCCTTAGACAGCTTGATGTCTAGAATGCTTTTCTTCATGAAATTCTTGAGGAAGACGTCTATATGAAACAACCTCCAAGGTATGAGAACAAGGATTATCCCACGTTTGTTTGCAAACTAGATAAGGATCTATATGGCCTTAAGCAAGCTCCACGAGCATGGTATGCTCGGTTATGCAAGAAGCTGATTGCTCTTGGTTTTGTTCCCTCAAAAGCCGATAGATCTTTGTTCTACTTCAGCAAAGGCAAGTATACTATGTTTATACTTGTATATGTGGATGACATCATTGTTGCTAAGAAGCAACCAATGCACCCCTAAAAGATCTAGAAAAGGAGTTTGCATTGAAGGACCTTGGAAAACTTCACTACTTTCTTGGTATAGAAGTGAAGGATGTCAAGAATGGGTTGTTGCAGAGATATGCTGAGGACATTGTGAAGAGGGCAAGCATGAGTCTGTGCAAGTCAGTTTCAACTCCACTGTCCACCGTTGACAAGCTATGTGCAACAGAAGGTACTCTACTTGGGTCAGAAGACTCTACACGGTATAGAAGATTTGTTGGTGCTATGCAATATCTCACGTTGACGAGACCAGACATCTCTTATGCCATAAATAAGGTAGCCATCAGACAACAGAAAACGAGTTCACTGCTCACAATCAAAACACAACAGCTGCTGAAATTGAAATGGTTGTCCGAATTGATTATAACGTAATTTCTTTTCTTTTACCACATATACCATCGACAATACAGATCTACTATTCGCCATCAGACAACAGAAAATGCTCATAGTCAAAACACAGCAGCCTGACACAGCCATGACCTGCCACGTGCAGCCATCCTCAACCAGCCTCGATCTTATTAAATGATTTTACCACATGCCTTTGATTTTTTTTAAAAAAAGGTAACCACAAGCCTAGATCGATTTTCCTTTCACTTTGGTGTCTCACTGCTCAGCAACAAATATTATACTTGTATGGCAGCAACAGAAATACCACAGAACCAGACGAGAGAAACCCTGACTCCCCAGACTAGCGTAACCCACTCCAAGATATGCCTATACACATGGGTCTAACACAATCCTTGGCCTAGTAATATTACAATCCCCTACAACGTCGTCCACCTCATCACCCCCGCTGCCATTGTCATCATCAACGATGAAGCCAAAGTCAGAGTCATAGTCGTCATCATAGTTACCAAAATCGTCATCGTCATCCTATAGAATTGGAGAAGCGCACACAAATAGCAATAAGAAGTGTGAAGAACTCCTGAAAAAAAAAACTGCAAAGTGAAGCATGCTTACGTAATCAGACAAAATAACCCCCGGACAGTCATGGAAGTGATCTTTACTAGATGCATTAGTATTCTTGGGGTGTTGCATAGGATCCGTGTTGTTTCTACAACCATAGCAGTGATCACCTGCATAAGAAAAAAAAATCATTTGTCAAATAACTGCTAAATCATCAACCATGCACAAGATGTTCATAACTAGCAAGTGGTTGGAGAAATTCAAAAAAAAAAAGTAGATGGAGGTAAAGAAAAATGTACATGCAATCAATACATAGGCCTGTGCAAAACAATGGGAAGAACACCATGCTGTTTTGAAATTCTGGATAATTTCTACATTTAGCAGATTTTTTTTTTTTTACATCTAACAGATGTGTTGGCACCAAATCAGCAACCATGCACGGAGAGAGGAAAATTATATGAACAAAGTACCTGAACTGTTGAACATAATATAAGCTGATCTCACTTTGATTAATAACTAGACATCATATCCTACATTTAACAAAGAAAACTACAAATGCTGTTCCAACATTCCATGGGTATAATGACTTGAGATGCAAAAGTGTGACCATGTAATAATATTATATGAGCATAATAAACACAACACCAAAGGCGCATGCTTAACATATGAATTCCATATAGGTACGAATAGTCGAATACCATCTTCAGTTTCAATATTTGATGTAAAACTGTATGATTGCACCATTAAACACATGCAGAACATAATGTATAAACAGAGGTACGAACAGTCGAATACCATCTTCAGTTTCAATAATGCAGCAACAGTTGATCTCAAAGGTCTTTTCTCCTAGAAAATGTGACAATTCAGCAAAGAATAGTTTATTGCCAGTCCTATCATCAGCCTGTTGCTTCGTTGTGAAATTGAAATGATAAAACCACCAAGGACTCTCAATAATCCAGTGCATATTCACAAGATCTTTAAGTTCATGTGCAAGATCCTGAAACAAGAAGATCAGTAAACCATTGCATTAGTGTGTGTGTGCCATGGGCATGTAGAGGGAGGGAGGGATGGGATCAGACCCCAAAAAGATTATTGTCACCATTGTACTGGTCCAATATTGCTTGAACCAAATATTGTTTTTCATCATAGGTAGTCTTACTACTTTGCGAATTGGGATCTCTCTTTGGTGGGCCATTAAGAAAGTAAGAGTAATTACTATCCCCATGAGAAAATTCATATGACTCCTTGTACCTAATTCAGATCAGAGAACTGCACATAATTAGTACATGAAGGGTAATATAAATCCATCACATGAAACCCATGAATAGTAACAAAGAACCACACATAATTAGTACATGAAGGGTAATATATATCCATCACATGAAACCCATGAATAGTAACAAGACATAACATACAAGAAAGCCTTTGTGCCTATCAGTCCTTTGGGTGCATTGTAACCAATAAGGTTGCTTGCAGTTTAGAAAAGCTAGAACAAAGTCAAAAGAAACTTTACCTTGCTCCATGCCACAGTTCATCAACAAAGCAGGTGATAGCAACGTCAGCTTCGTGTATGCTGGGAAATGATCTACCTACATCAGGGTAAGTCCAGAAAGATCCCATTCGGTCCATCCTAATGTAAAATGCCTGATAGCAATCGCTAGGACGTCGGATCCAAATTTTAGAGCCAATACATAAAGCAGGTTGCTGACTGCCATTAGTGGCATTATGGGGCACTGTCCATGCCTGACAGCAATTCCTAGGAAGTCGGATCAAAATTTTAGAGCCAATAGATGAAGCAGGTTGCTGACAGACATTGGTGGCATTCCTTGTACTAGCGGTGGTCCACTCTTTCGATGAACTGTCATCAAGCTCGCCGAGCTCATCGATAGCCCTCTTTAAAAATGAATCATATGGGTCTTGCGGTGCAGGTATGGTCTCTGCAGAACCGGACACAAGCTTCCCACAACTGGGTTGGAGAGTGCTAGGTGAGCCACCAATAGTGTTATGTGACACTGTCTTTGGAACGGCAGTGATCATCTCTGATGAACTGTAAAAAATCTCATCGAGAATCTTATCTAAATATGAAACATCTTGGTCTTGCTGTGTAGGTATGGTCTCTGCAGCACCGGACACAAATTTCTCATAACTGGATTGGAGAGCACTAGGTGAGCCGTCAATAGTTTTATGTGGCGCTATCGGTGGAACGACAGCAATTGATTCTTCCAATGATGTAGTGTCGGGCAACTCCTTTGATGATGCAAAATATTTATCTTGCAATGCTTTTCCAGATGCAAACTCAGCAGCACCTGCCACAAACTTCTCACGGCTAAAGATGGAAAAGCTGGACAATCCGGTGTTGTGCGACACTGCTCCTGAACTGGCAGTCATCAGCTCTTCACATGACCCAATAGATGAAGCTGATTGCTGAAAGCCATTGGTGGTGGTAAATTCGTCAATAAACTTGCCCAAGGATGAACCATCTAGTTCTTGCAGTGCAGGTAGGGATTCTGCAGTACCCACCACAAACTTCTCATAACAGGATGGGGAAGTGCTAGTTGAGCTGTCTATGGTGTTATGTGGCACTGTCTGTGGAACAGCAGTGATCGACTCCTCCAATGGTGCAGTGTCAAGCAATTTCTTGGAGGATGCAAAATATGGATCTTGCAGAGCTGGTCCAAATGCAAATCCAGGAGCACCTGTCACAGACCATCTGAAGGCAGAAAAGATGGATGAGCCGGTATTGTGTAATGCTGTTCCTGGACTGGTAGTTATCAACCATTCAGGTGACGTAGTGGTAAGACACCCCTCCAAGGATGAAAAAACTGGCTCTTTCATAGCTGCCGCAGATGCAATCTCAGCGGCACCTGCCAAAAGCTTCTCAGACCTGAAGGGGATAACCATTGTGAGCATATATCTTAACAGAGAACAATCACTGAGCAGTAAGCAGGTTCAGAAATATGTAAGGTTATAATATCAATTCAGTAGAAATCTATAATAATTTCGGAGTCTGTCATGTTGTTACTAGAGAGCAACTGGCCTTCCATCACAACACACACACAAAAGGTTTTCCATCCCAGGGCCAGTCCCTTTGACTACCAATCCCAATCTCCCTATGAATTACTAATCACTAACACTATATCACCATTAAGCTAACACTAGATTGGCACAAGTAGAAACAGATGAAAGAGAAAGGGGTCCTACGCTGGAGGCTGCAGCTGCGACAGCGGTGGCATCACGGTTGACCCCTGTGCCTGCGGCTGCATCACCACCGGCTGCTGAATTCTGAACTCAAACATATTCCTCAACTCCCTGATTCTATCGCCCATCTGCTTGTAGCTGGCAAACCGCCCGTTCAGGAGAGGATGATCCGTGTAGTATCGGCCTTCCTCGTCGCGAAAGACCTTCACCACTGGCTTGCCGCCGAAGGGAAGCCTAATCCGCTCAGAATATAGCCGATTTCCGGTGACCTGACGGCGGGGGCCAGCCATCGCCGGCGGTTAGCGGAGGACGACGGCGGATGGGGGTGGGGGCTAGGGTTTGGCGACAGATCGGGCTAGCGCACCGCAAACTCAAACACGCGGCAGGGTCTCGCTATAAGGCACTCGCGCAACCTCTCCCCGCGCCGCCGCCGGAGAAGAAAAGGATCCTGGCTGTGGCTCGTGCGACCCCTCCCAACGCCGCCGACGAGCCGAGAGGAGGTGGGGTTTTTTTTTTTCTTGGTTTCTTTCCGAAAAGGAAGGGAGGAGGTGTTACGATGCCTCACGTCAGGAGTGGCTGATATGTGAGGGAGCGTGTGTGTGGGCTGTGTTGTGTGTCTGGACTCATGGGCCCAGAAAGGCAGGTATCGGGCCTGAGGTGTAGCCGCTTTTAGGGATAAGCAATGTGAGTGAGAAGAGAGGTACTAGTACATGACTTCCGTGATATTTTAAAGAGGTATAAATTTAATTATCAAAATTTGCTCAAAAAAAAATTAATTATCAAAAAAATGTGGAAACGTTTTTTCCAAAAAAAAATATTCAAATATTTTTTATAAAAAACATGTGTTTGAGATATTATAAAATCATAGTTAACTTTAGAACAGACAAAGAAAAATTATTTAACTCAAAACAAATATGAAACCAGTTTTATCTTTTTTTATAAGATCATGCTCTAAGAAGCTGCGATGTTTGAGCGATATAGACCATGTTTACTAGAGAAGTCAGAAAAGTGCTAGTCAGAAAAGTGCTTCTTTAAAGCTGCTCAAATGTATGAAAATTTAGAATAAAAAAAAAAAGGCGTGGGAAGAAACATAGCCGGAAAAAAAAATAAAAGAAGTAGCATTGGGCCAAAAAAAGCTAAAAAGGCATGGCGTTTTGGGTTCTGGTTCTAGCTTATATTACCCGGGGTCTTTTTCGTTTAATAAGGGGCAGTTGAGCAACCAATCATACTACGTAGCACAGGAATTGTAGTTCACACAAGTGGAGCCTCCAATGAGTGGAATACTAAAAATAGGTCAGTTATGAACAAATCTATCTTTTACACCCGATTGAGACTGTCTTCCCTAGAAATAGAACGCTCTTATAAGTTGTACTGTTGTGCATCCATTCTAAATTATAAGATACTTTGGTTTTTTCTAGATAGACCGTTTTTACTACTTTTTGTTTCAATTTATAAGTGGTTTTGGCTATTCTAAATGCATAGCAGAAGTTATGCATCTGCAAGTCTAGACACACATCAAAAGCTATATACCTAGAAAAACAGAGGGGACTTTAATTTTAAAAAGGAAATGTATATATCTAGATAAATATCTTTAATTGTATAGCAAATTTATGTACCCAGAAAAGTCAAAAGTTCTTATAATTTCAAATAGAGTATGCTATGCATAAGAAAGAAATAAAATCACAGTTAGCAAATACCCATCTGCAGTATTGTAAATAATAAAGTTAACATTCTAGGGATCAGGGAATACATGTATACTTCAAACTGCAAAAGCACTCCTTTTGGCCTTGATACTTTACAGTAAAAACTTTACAAACGAAATTCACAAAAAAAAAAAAAAAAAAAAAAAAAAAAAAACTTTACAAATGCTGCATTGGGTAGGTAACATGTGTTATGCTAGGATTATTACAAATAAATGAATTGCTAGTGCTGTCCAGATTTTCAGTTGTCCCTCAAAACAAAGAAAATGAACTCTTGAGGAGAAAGTTGGTGCAAAGGCCATTGTCTCTTCTGATTAGTCAGTGCGGTGCATGCTCGTGTATGCCTGCCAAAATCAGGTAAACTAGCAGGTATCCCCGTGCGAAGCAGGGGGCAGCAAGCCAGAATTATAACATGTCATTGAGTATACATGGAACCAAAAAATTTAATAAAATACAAATCAGATGTTATTTGAGCCCTTCGTAGGATAATGTTAGCATAGTACAGCTAGGATGTTTTAGTTGGATACGGAGACTCATTTTCGACATGGGTCAAAGACCTGAATTGTTACATGAGCATACTCAACACTATAAGGATATCGGACCACAAACGCTATGGGTAAACAAAACCGAGTACAGCGAGAAGACATGGCCAATCTGAGTCATCCATTGCATGTGTCCTGAAATTCATGGAACAGTGCCTACAATTAGTGAAACAAATAAATAAATTAGTTAACTAATTTTAGACAACCGTCTATTTATGTGTAGCATGAGGAATGGCTATGAAGATGGTAGCAGTTCAAACTTTGAATCAACTTCATCTTCATTATTCCAAAACGTCGCCATCTGAACCCAGAGAAGGAGTAAAATTCAGTGGTCGAAAGAAAATATTTATATTTTGTCACGTTCGTATGGAGTATTTATATTTAGATTGAGCAGTTCAAAATTCCATAGTGCATTCGTGCAAGAAAACAGAAACCATTTATGTTTTCTCGTGTTACTAACAAATTAGTGGCAGATTGATCATGTTTGGTAATGGGAAAATCGCATGGTAACTGAAATGCAGTTTGGTTTTATATCTGTAACCAATTAGCCTCTGACAATTGGACAGAAACATTGTGTGGCAGTGCAATTCACTGATAAATCACAATTATGTTGGGCGCTTAAAAATAAGATAGTAAATTGAGAATGACAACACAACCCTGAGAACCGAGAAAGGACAGACCTTTGTTGTAGTGTCCTATGATAATTTCATAGTTGAGACATCATGTGGGTCCAAATCTGCATTATTTGGCGGGAATGGTACGGTCGAAAGCTGAGGGAGAACAAAAAAAAAAATGTGTCAACATTTGCAGGTATATCCAGGGACAGATCAATAAATGTTAAACAATATAAACTGAGAGCAGTAGGTAGATGAGTTTAGCAATTGCTAATATTTAGAAACACAAAGCAGAGAGTAACACGTTGGCACTTAAAAATTTGAGTAATGAGCAGTAGGCAAAACTGTCTGAATTAACCATGGCTGAAACTGGATGTATGATTCCATGACAAAGCTGGGTAATTTGTGCATGAGACAGATGAGTCATATGATATTTTAGCTCCCATGCGGTGAGGCTAAGAGAAGAAATTAGCACAAAAAAGCTACTTTAGAATACTCTATGACCATTTGCGAAAAAAAGACTTTACTGAAGCGGATTCAGTTGCAAATGAAGACAGTAAGCAAGTAAGTTTGGACTAACATGATGTAGCACATGTGTGGTGAAGCAATGTAGTAAATTTTTGTATCATTATTAGCAGAGCATACGAAAAATACTGCTGCTGTTATCAGCCTCTCAATTCATCATATGATACATGGCGGTGAGGCAAAGAGAATAAATTGTACTCGTAGATAACTGTCAGGGTTCATATTTCAGTGTCAATTAGCATAGCTGAAAAGCATAAGAGGACTCCATTTATAGGGGAAAAGCTATGGTTCATATTTCAGTGTCAATTAGCATAGCTGAATTCATGAAGCATAAGAGGGCTCCATTTATAGGGGAAAAGCATAGCTGCGAAACTCATGTGTACTGGATTAATCACATGGTGGGATAACGGCGATACTAATTCCAGAGTCCTTTGAACCGCACAATGGTGTCATTCAGTAACTGAATCTCAGTTCAGTTGTTCACACCATAGGGCAATGTAAGTTGAGAAGCTTTGGGGGCATTCTATCGAGCAATTGAAAGGCAAAAAACAGGAAGGCTGAAGGGGATAGGAACAGGAGTCTGTACCGTGCATGGGTAGGAGCGAGGACGACGATGCGAAGGTGGAGCTGCCGCACGGGTTGCCCCTCCGGCTGCCGCGAGCGTGTAGACGGTAGAGGAGGCCGGCAGCGAAGGCGGGACGCCGGCGGCCGAGGTTGCAGAACCACCGAGCGGGAGGGGCGCGTCTGTACCGGGGCTGCTTTCCGCGCATGCGCTGCTGCACGGCAGGGGGCTGCGCCCCGGCTGGGACGCCGGAGTGGGCGCGTCGCTGGGCTGCCGCGCCGGAGTGGCCGCGTTGCCGATCTGCGTCGGGGGCCAGCCACGGCGATGTGCCGCTGCGCGACGACTGGACAACGCGGGAGCAGCAACGTCGTCGCGAGGAGGACGGGCAGGGTAAGGGCGGCAATGGCAGGGGCGGAGAGGCTTGCGGCTGCGTAGAGGAGGTGGAAGGGCGGAGGAGTGGGTGCGAAAGATTGGAGGTCTCGAGGATGCGGACAGCGCCGTCGGTGGATCGAGAAGGTGGAAACTTGGACATACAGGTCGTGTTTGGATCCTCTGGCTCGGCTAGAGCTACAGTTAGTTTGTAACTCTAACTCTAACTCTAAACTAGCTTTAGCCCTTGAGGTGTTTGGATGAAAGGGTTAGATGAGCAATAAATGTTCTTTTTCAATCATTTAACTCATTTGCATGAGAGAGAAAATAGCTTTTTGTATGGTCCCCACTAAACTAGCCCAAATAATCACCCCTTGGGAGGGATAGTTTTTGGGGTGAGCTAGTTGTAAAAAACTAGCTCTAGCCCTCTTTTGGCAACTTTTGAGCTAGTTTGGTGTAAACTAGCCCAAACTAGCTCTAGCCCATGGGATCCAAACAGGGCCACAGTGGAGGGCAGGGATCGGTCGTTGGTGGAGGTGTACTGTTCCCGCGACAGTAATACGAGTCTTGTGACGGAGGCTGGAGCGGGTTTGTATAGATTAAGGGAAGATGTGCTTGATTACCAGCACTCAGAGCAATAGGCACCCTAGTTTAAGTTATCATCAATCCTGCTAAACCCCTAGACTCTCCCGCAGTCTAAACTGGGAGCACCACGAATATTGAGACTGGACCTAAACTCCGTGAACACGAACGTCGGTAAACCTTTCGTGAAGATGTCGGCGTACTGGGATGTAGTGGGAACGTGCAGGACACGGACTTCACCAAGGGCGACTCGCTGATGCTGAACCGGGTTGGTAGAGAGATAAACGGCGCTGACATTATCACAATAAACCACTGTAGCACGACGGAGTGGACAACGAAGCTCTAGGAGGAGCTAGTGCAACCAACTGGCTTCGGCAACTCCATTCGCAACTCCTCGATATTCCGCCTCTGCACTGGACCGGGACACTGTCGGCTGCCTCTTGGACGACCAAAAGATGAGATTGCCCCCAAGGAACACCGCATAACCCGAGGTGGATTTGCGTGTGCCAGGACATCCCGCCCAATCTGCATCGGTGTAGACAGTGAGATCAGCTGGAGAGGTCCGGTGAACGTGCGGGCCGAGATCCAAAGTACCCTGAAGGTACCAAAGAATGCGCTTCAGAGTGCTCAGATGAGGTTCTCGGGGATCATGCATGTACAAGCAGACCTGTTGAACTGCATAAGCGATATCTAGCCTGGTGAAGGTAAGATAATGAAGAGCTGCAGCAAGACTGCGATACTGGTTGGGATCGGAGACAGAGGCACCACCAGCAGGGAGCTTCGAGTGAGTATCCACAGGAGTGCTGCTCGCCTTGCACTTACTCACACCAGCTCACTCCAGAATCTCCATCATTACTAGTGCTGAGAGAGAAAAAGACTGTCACCTCGGCGTTGAACACTGACACCCAGGCCAGAAAATGATAAAGAGGCCCCATGTCTGTCATAGAAAATTCCCGGCGGAGTGCTGCTATAATCCGATGAAGCAAACTCGGAGATGACGCGGTAAGAACAATGTCATCAACATATAGGAGGACAAAAGCCATATCAGCACCTCTGCGGTAGATGAATAGTGATGTGTCGGACTTGGCCGCAACAAACCCAAGAGCAGTGATACGAGAAGCAAAGCGGGTGCCATGAAGACTGTCTCATTCAAGGTGCCATGAAGAAAAGCATTTTTCACATCAAGTTGATGAATTGTCCAGGAGTGAGCCAGAGCCAGAGTGAGGACCGCCCTAATGGTGGCTGGCTTGACAACTGGACTAAAGGTTTCATCATAGTCAATGCTCGGTCTCTGTGTAAACCCGCGAATGACCCAACGAGCTTTGTAACAGTCAAGAGAACCATCAGACCTGAACTTGTGACGAAAAACCCACTTCCCAGTGACTAGGTTGACGCCGGGAGGACGAGGCACCAAAGGTCCAGGTGTCGTCGTCCTGCAAAGCGTCGAACTCGACCTGCATAGCCTGACGCCAGGCCGGGTCCGAGAGCGCTGTACGGACGGTGGACGGGAATGGAGAGGTGGCCGCGACCGTCGTGCTGAGGTTGAGATGGTCCACGGGTTGCCGGAAGCCGTCCTTGCCTCGAGTGCGCATGCTGTGCGCATTGGTGACGTGGATGATCAGCGAGGGAGCCGTGGCGACGGTGCGACCGGTGGTCCGTCCGGTGCCGCCGGCAGCAACCTGGGACGTGGAGTCCTCAGGGGCAGCAGCACCAGCTGGTGGAGGATCCGCCGTGGCCAGCAGTGCTGGCGTTGGAGAGGCCAGCAGTGCCTCCCTGCTGTGCTCACTGTGGCCGGTCGTGCCGCCCTGCTGGGCGGCAGTGCCTCCCTGGCTGCTGGCCAGAGCAGCTGAGGGAGGGGCGCCGGCTATCCCAGGGAGTCGTGTACCTGCAGTCACAACTCTTGGCCAAATAGGCGAAGAGGAATCATCAGCATCATCCAAAAGTGTCAGTGTGTTGGGATCCTAGGGGGAGGTGGACATCTCGGAGAACGAAAACATCGACTCGTCGAACACGACATGACGAGAGACGATGATCCGGTCAGAGTGGAGGTCGAGACATCAATATCCCTTATGATCAGAGGAATACCCAAAGAAAACACACAGGTAGGAGCGAGATGATAGCTTATTTGGAGCTATGGAGAGGACAAGGTTGGGATAACAGGCACTCGCGCGTTCAGGCACTCGCGCAATCTCTCCCCACGCCGCCGCCGGAGAAGGAGGATCCTGGCTCGTGCGACCCCTCCCCACGCGGCCGCTGGAGAAGAGAGGAGGTGGTTTTTTCAAAGAGAGTTTTTTTTTTTTTTTTTTTTTTTTTTTTTTTTTTTTTTTTGAGAATTAGGAAGAGAGGTTTATGGGCTGTGTCGTGTGTCATGGGCCGGAAGGCAGTAACGGGCCTGAGGTGTAGGGACAAAGCCCCCCTTGACTATCGTTTTTTCAAAAAAAAAGAAAGATATTCATTATCAAGATCTCTTCAAAAAAAAAAAAAAAAAAAAAAATCAGCCTCAACTCACAATTCCAATTTATCCTTCTCAACGGAAAAACCAGATTTTTAACCGTCCAATTTACCTCCATTGGCGATTATGGTAAAAGAAACGGCAGTGTCAACGCTTAAGAAAGATACAAAATCACAGTTACAAAATGACTCATCTGCAGTACATAAATAATAAATAATAAAGTTAAACATTCTAGGGACCAGGGAATACAGGTATACTTCAAACTGCGAAAGCACTCCTTTTGGCCTCGATATTTTTACAGCAAAAACTTTACAAACGCTGCATTGGGTAGGTAACATCTGCTATGCTAGGATTTTCAACTAATAATAATAAAAGAATTGCTAGCGCTGTCCAGATTTTCAACTGCCCCCTCAAAACAAAGAAAAAAAAATGAACTCTCGAGGAGAAAGTCGGTGCAAAGGCCATTGGCTCTTCTGATTAGTCAGTGCGGTGCCTGCCCGTGTATGCCTGCCAAAATCAGGTAAATCAAGGGAAGATGTGCTTGATTACCAGAACTCAGAGCAATGGGCACCTCTATATATGCACGAGAAATGGAACTCCTGTGAGCCCCAGCTGCACTTCGTTCTGTTATCACATTTTTATTCCCAATCTCCTTATCTCTGCTTGAAGTGTGGGGCTGGATGTCACTGTCCGATATGCCAATTTCCTTATATCTTCTCGAGAACAGTCCCTTGAAATCCGAACAAGTTCCCATAGGGCACCTTCATTGATAATGTCTTTTGCATTTACTTCTGCGAAAAAGAACAAATTTAAACTTAGGCATATAGCACTGTGTGTGTGCACGAACAACAAAAGGAGGGATGATGGGATACCATGTTGTGCCAAATGGCACAGTGCAAGCTCAATGTGCCGTCTAATTGGGGCAGCTTCGTTATTAGCATTTTTTACAATCCAAGGAAGCGATCCATCATCGATTAATAGTGATTTTCCCACCTTATTTCCTGAAAAAAGGAGCAAAAGGCCACTTAATTCTTAAAATTTCACATCATCAAGCATTCTAATACTGAGATTAGCACACATGAAATTCAGAGTATCGCCTCAAAGCATTGAGTTTTCAAATTTCATTTTACTTATGCTATTTTTTTTCAAGCCAGTTTAGTTGTGCATTGATAAGTTCATCTTATAAAACACTTCTCATGAGTTATTAATACTAGAAAATCTGTCACAAATGCTAAGATTTGAATTCTGCAGTATGCTCCTTGTTCAAACCAAACTGCATGCAATCACCCTAATAAGGAAAACAACCACACAGTATAACATAAATACATTACCTTGAGTAGCTGCTCTAGATTCACATTTTGCAAAATTTGCAATGCCACGTGCAACTTGAGCAAGGACATCAGGGTGCCCACACCTAACCATCCCAAGCAATGCTTTAATTCCACCTTCTCCCCGCAACCGTGTTTGCAGTTTGTCTGCTTATAAATAAAAGGTTAGTTTTGGATATAACAGCAGCAGCAGCAGCAGCAGCAACAACAACAACAACAACAAAGCCTTTGAGTCACAAGCTTAGTTTTTGGATATAAGCTCATAGATAGAAGATTTTTGGATATAAGCTCATAGATAGAAGATGATCATTTAATTCATATTATGTCGTTATGTTCATATGTTCATCCAATGACCTGCAATATCGACAAGTTCTGTCTAACTGAACTTTAAGAATCAAGACTTGTATATATATTTTCTGTTAACTTAAAAAGAAGGAATCTAAATGTATATAGGCAGCAGCCACAACCTATAATTGGCTCATCCAAAGTATTAGATTTCTAGTGTATACCATTCAGTGCATTAATATCTTGCTTAGACCAAACTCTTGCATAACAAGCAAAAATTCAGAGTTACCATTTCCACAAAGGTTAGCTATTGCTCCAGCCACCATTCTAAGAGTTTGTGGATCCTCTGCATCAGATGCTGTCATAGACAACAAGGTTACACCTCCTTGATCCATGATAAGATCTTGATTTGTTTCTGCATGTATAGATTATTATAAAAAGATAATGAGACCAATTTCTACCACTGAGAGAAGCGCACTGTCAAAGGATCTCTGTCATGAATTACAAAACAGTACTGGCCCACTGACCATTCATTGCAAGATTAGCAATTGCTCCTGCTGCTACCCTACGAATTGTCTCATCCTCAGAACTCCTAAGTAGCATAAGGAGGGAAGTGAGGCCACCTGCTTCTACAATCTTTTCCTGGTTTGCCTCTGAAATACACAAGGTTTAAGGTAGTTAATTGATGATAGAAATACCTTTAAAGACAAAATGCTGTCAGCCCGTCAAGTAAAAATCAAGTACCCCAGATATTGCTAAGAACATTTATATTTGTGCATAACTATTACAGCAGTATGCTTCAACGTAAAACTTTAAAAATCATATAGAGAAATGCTTTTTAAACCAAATATGTCATATAATGCTTCATTGGTATGCGTCCAATCAAAAATAGTTATAAATTTATATGCACGCATAGGACATAAAACACAGACTTTACACATAGAATGAAGCAGCTGGGTGCTGCTTAAAAGTTATGCCTGTGGTCAGAAAACATGCTCAGATAGCAACTCCATGGACAAACAAAAGAATTATGAACAAGTAGCACTCACCTTCAGCTGCCAGATTTGCGACAACTTTCACTGCGTGAACGCGGACATCAGGTTCTTCAGATTCAAGCAATGACAATATCTTTTGTAACCCAACTGAAATAGAGTGAGAAAATTTTAAGCACCATATGTTTTGATATTAATAGTTGGGATGGTAAGAGTGCAACAGGAACAGGGTGCTTCACAAAATTCCAACTTAAGTTTATCCTCTGACATTTTCACGACGTCATCTTAAACCCAGTGATCTTACCATTCCTAGTATTTCATAATTTTTATCAATAGTTTGTCTACAAGTATATTTGCATCCAAATACGTTACAAAAAAAAGGGTACCACGGTGGGACAGGTAGTATTTTCACTTGTGAGAAAATTGATTCATCATATTTCATATTGTTATAAACGGTGCATCTGCACAACTATCTAATTCAAATACTCTACAAGAAGTAGCACAGATGGACAGCTAGTATTTTAGTTTGTGAGTAAATTGAAATTGCTAGCACAATAAATCCTTTTGCACACCATTTATCTAAGGAGTTCGACAATCACTAAAATTAACTTTTAAGCCTAACAATTAGTTTAGTTTTACTTTTGGAGATTGCTTACAGAGTTACAGGAAATAGGCCGATCAAGTAGAAACTGTGAAAAAAATACATAAGGAATAAATACCTTGTTCAAAGAGTTTGGCAATTGGTTGCTTTGGCCCATTGCTCTGCTCTTTGGGTTGCAAACCTCGAGTCTGAGACACCAATGAATCTAAACCAGGAAATATTTTTCCTGGCCCATCTCCTTTATCAAGACTCCTCCTTGTCTGATGTGACCAAATCAGAATAAGAGAAAACAGACCGATTATGTTAGGGTAGCAGCTCCCCGAGGAAAAAAAAAAAAACATTGACAATGATAGTAACAACTACCTCATCGGCTTCCATACTCATCTGCAGTAACTGACTTCTCAAAACGTCTATTTCTTCTTCAAGTTTCTCTTTCTGGCTAGCTTCAGCATCTAGCATTTTCCGGAGTTTTACTACCTCAGCTGTAGCTGTAGCCTACAAAATGAGCGAGGGAAGGCACTTTGCTATCAGGACATTGACGCAATAATTTGACAGAAAAAAGGAAAGGCTTTAAAGCTAACAAAACCTCCAGCTTTTTCAAGTGTGATACTTGATTCCTGAGGTCACTGGCCTCATCTTCAGCTAATTGACGTAGCATTTTCTCATTCTGCAGTAAGTTATGCACTTCTCCAGTATCATTAGATGTAGACTCTTTATTCTAAACGCAGAAGGAGAAAGAAATCACATTTAGAATTTCCCAAATAGCATGAAATTCACTAATTTGTCAAGCTCAATTAGGTGTGTACTTGTTTCTTGGGTGATTGTTGATGTACTTTCCACTTCTCCTCCATTATTCTTATTGAGTCTAAGTATTCTTGATGATACTTCATTTTCTCATTCTGCGTGAAAAGGAAAATTGATAACCGGTAAATATAGCATAAATCAAGCTATGTTCTCACGGCGGCTAGGCGTCTGAAAAATTTGCGCAGCGCCTGGACGCCTAGGCGCCCGCCTTGGACACCTAGGCGCCCGCCTTGCCCGCCTAGGCGCCCATTTTGCAAGGCGATGGGGCAGCGCCTGGACGCCTAGGCGACGACTTGAAAACAGAGAAATCAAGTACGCTAGAGAGATAGTTATTAATTTAGGAAGCTCTAAACTAAAGAGATACACTTCCTATCCTATTGTTTTTCTTTTGACTTGTTTTTTGGAGGAAACAGTAGGTTTCCCATAGACACATAGACCCATATTATTGATCATAAGCATACAGATTTGCCCATCTAAATAAAATTCAGTTTGGATCACAAATTATATTAGCTTGTGAACAGCAAATTATAAAGAAAAGTGACATCAACATCCAAGGAAAAAGTGAGAGGGCTAATTAGTCTACACAAAATAACAAAGTATAGTAGAATATGATGACGGTAAACAAACCTCTAATGTGATTTTGTATTCCCTTTCGGCCTCAGCAATGCGGCATTGAGCTTCAGCTCTTATTCTCTCAACTTCATCATCAAAATATTTCTTTTGCCTTTCATTTTCTGCGACCAATTTATCAATCTCAATATCTTGCTTCCTACATAAGCTCTTGTAATCGTACTCTTCCTTCAATTTCACCATGTTCTCAACTTTCATTGCCTAGACATGACACAAACAAAATATTAATCACCCAATTAATGAAAAAACTTGCAACTATTCATTTATTCTGCAAAAGTAGAAATTGTCACTACTTCACAACTTGAAGATGAAAGACTATAAAACCAACAAAATGTAGGGAGAGGATGTACCCTTTGGCCAAACATTATTGTGCTTGTAGTTTCCCCCCGATGTCTTGGAGATGGACCAATTGTCACAACCAATGATGTTCTTGCAGTGCCTATGAGATTTAACACCAGGCTGACATTGATTAGAGCAAATAAAAGTGACGGGCAACATTTTGTGGAAAAGTCAATGCCATAATGTCATTTTTACTGTACACGAACACGATTCCACAACACTCCATGCCATCTTCAAATTTCAGGAATACCAATCAAAAGTTTTGTACATGTTCTTTCCAAAGGTTATTACAAGGTTCTTTTTAGTACAGAATAGTAGGATGAATAGTTTTCTGAAAAGAAAGAATGAAGTATTTTCACTGTTTCACAGTAGTCCTTTTCTGGATCACATCTATTCACTGCTTACTAATGTATTATGTATGACAATCTACAAACCATGATCTACCGCATTAATATATGGTTGAGAAGGTCAAATCATTAACGCATACCTCCTTTCTAGTTTCTACCCTTCGTCTTTTGGGAAAAATGGAATTTAATTTTGGGGTACTGTGACAAGAACTCATGCCTACATTTCAGTATGCTGATACTAAAGTGAACCTGCAATATTGTGAAGTTATTCATATGCAACAATGACACTTGTTTCCACGAGGTAAACAAGTGGCATCACCATTCAACTGGGTGATAGCATGGAACACATTGAAGTTAAATTTAGGGTGCACAAATTTTCTTTTTTTAACTACTTTGCAGGATTAATTGCTCTTCTAGAATAAACATGAAGAAAAATGGAACAGTGCCCTTTAGAATTGATCATAAGCATAGCACATTGATTCTTTCTGGAGCCGCACGTGCAATAATCATCTTATTATTATTGTAAAAGAAGTATAAAGAGCATAAATATGTTACCTCCAAATGAATCTTTAAGCAATCTTGTAAGCTTAGAATCACGAACAGGTACATGAGGACTGCTTTCTGCAAGTGCATTGATGCATTTTCCCAGAGAAGTTAAGGACAAGTTGATAGACTTTGCCTCTTCTAACGTATGACCCTCACTTCCTGTTAAATCACAATATTATACGGTTGCAAATTACAAGAGACCATTACATGTACATACACCTGAAAGGTCAGAACAAGTGTATACCATTGAGAAAAGAAGACTCACCTGACTTGTCTATGCGCTCTGATCCAGCCAAGTCAACAACTACAAGCTTACTTTTCCTAACAATAGGCGGTCTTAAAGACCCCATCATGGACGATGAATGCCCATTTCCACCAGAAATGCTGACATCCATTTCAGTTCTACCTTTTACAGACCTTCTGACATTTACCTTCACAAAGGATTTCATTTCACGATATCATTTACCAGAAATACTATAGTTGTAAAGGCGTACAGATAGGTAAACAAGCTTAAGAAACATAAGCATACCATGAGGATTGCATGACTTCGTGAAGATTCTGTGTTTAACTTCGTATTTGCAGCAACACGATGAGCCTCACCCACCCTTAGAAGGTCCACAAAGCTTTTTTGATCTCTAACTTCAACTACTGTGGCTGCAGGCAATGAAACATCCCCAGTCCTTGGGTCTTCTACAATGGCTATATTATCATTTACAGGATCAAGGAGATCTTGTATCATCTCCATGTACAACTGTAATAACCATCCAGTAAACATTGTTGTTACAACATCCCAAAGGCACTAGATTAATAGATACAACCACAACCACAAAAGCCCACCATCACAAACCTGAAGATATGATACCGAGACAGAGTCAGTCCCAGGTGTTATGTCTGCTAGAATATCCTCCATTGCACGAACCATGATTCCCCTAGCAGCAGTGTCTTCTTCACCAAGTCTTCCCAATGTAAAAGTTTTCCCAGTACCAGTCTGGCCATATGCCATAATTGTACCATTATATCCCTCCATAACACTCTGCAAAGCACACAGAATTCTACATTGGTATACACATTGCAAAGGCAGTAACACATAAAAGTACTCAACTATCAGTAATGGCCAGAAGAAAATATTAAAGGGTCTGAAAAGTTACTTTGTCCTTTCTTGTCAACTACTCCATCCATGTATTAGGAATTTAAAAGGTCAAACTTCATAAAATGTTGACTAACAGCCTGTGAAATTATATGCATGTTTTAGTGTATATATGAATAGATTTGTATTTCAAAGCTCTTTTGATATGGCATTGATTTTGTAGCAACCGATGGTCAAAGTTTACCTCTAAAGACTTTAAAGTCCTAATACGCCAACTAAAAATGAACAGATCGAGTATAAGCTATAAAAGATGCTGTACTTTGAAAACAAAATCTAGGCAATTAACCTTATCATGAAGCAATTTGCAATACCATGCATGCTCACAAAAAGGAAAAAGGGACACTAAAAAGATCAGCAGCATTCAATATGCAAAGTCGTGTCGCGACATCATATGTAATATTCAGTAAATAAATCATATAACATATTATGACTACCTTGAAATGAGGGGAAAAAAAAGAGAGGTCAAAATAATTAACTCCAAAAGTTGTGATCAAAGCTTGAGATTCATATACCTCCACAACTGGTTTCGCAACAACTTCATACACTCGCTTTTGTGAAGAAAACTCTGTGAGCACTTCATCGAATTCGTATGTTTCTGAATCCCAGTTATTTTTACGAAGTTTTAGCCTTTTGAGCTTCATAACAAAATTCCATCAGGTTAGACAACAAAAAAAGATTACCACATCATGCTAAAGAGAAACAAAGCTACACCTCTGGCTGAAGTTCAACACAATCACCGAAATCTGCATCGGCCGCCAACTCTTCTGCATTCCTAGGCCTCAGCCTTACAGCAACCCTTACTCTACTAGAAACTGCAAGGACCAGGGAGGAATAGATTCTTCAGTCGACTAAAAATATAGATACTCGATCAAATCAAAATTGCCAGAAAGCAAAACAAGAACAGAGAGTTCTTTATAATTTCAACATTACGCATAATGCCAACCAACAATTCAATCCTCAAATATTTGGAACCATCGTATTAGGAAGTAATTGCACACAGCATAGAGTTTAAAATATTGCAATATGAAATTTAACCGTCTATACACTAGCAGATTAGTCATCAACATTGCCAGATGCATATTAAATATCCAATAGCTTACGCACTAACAGAGTTGCCACAGAGGCACAGGGCAACAATGAGAGACAATTTGTACACTTGGCACAGTCAAAAAATAATCTAAGAAATGAGACAATTTAATCAAACCAATAGAAGAATTACCAGGAACTCGATCTTTTTTGTAATAATTCATCAATTGGGTAGATTAAAGAAGACCCAGATAGTAATGATCATGTCAGATCATAGAGTAAAGCAAAGTAGGACTAAAACAGAAGAGTGTAAACTACTACAGCCATGCACAATCTCACAGGCATGACAAACTGACAGAACACAAAAGAACGACCAAACATAGTAGAACAGGAACTTCAAAACGCCGCATAGAAATATCCAAAGCAAACTCAGGAGAAATTTGAAACGATATCCAAAAAAGTGAGTCATTTTTCCTCGTGCACTTTAGCTGATAAGAAATTCACTGGGACTGGAATCCACATTGGGTACAATTAAGAGAGTGTTACTGCTACTGGTCTCATATGAATTTAGGACAGTCTGTTACATGGAAGAGGACTGAGCTGCCTTAATATAAATTGTAGCACATAGTAACATTTAGTTGGGTGTCATCCTATTCCTCTTCTCCAAGGTAAACTAACAGCAAGATGCGTACTGATCCAGCAAGAAGACACATTTGCCAACCGTGGCTCTTCATTATTCTCAACAGCTGTATCAGTTTTGCAGCTTAAAGTGAGATAGATGGTTGGTTGTGGTGGGGTGCAGGGAGCTCGTGGTCATCACGACATGTATAATTGTATATGCAACAACAAAGATATGAAACACACGATGGGTGCCGTGACCAAAACAATATCCCTCCCGAGTCAACCAAACCTCTGGAAGAAGAAAAAAATCAAACGGTAGCCAACGACATTTACCTAGTGAAACGCACAACGTCAGTTCCGAAATGGGTCCGATTGCTCGACACATACGTTACACACTTGTGCTGGCCAGCACAAGCAAATCGCTCAACTAGCAAGCCCGAAATCTGGATGAATTCGACAGTTCGATCGCGCCACGGCACAGCATTAGCAATCAAAATGGTACTACTAGCGATCCGCAGCTAAATTTAGGTAGTGAATGAAAAGAGTTAAAAAAAACCCCACAAAATCGCGTGAGCTCAAGCAGCGGATTGAGCTTGAGCACAGCAGCGACTCGGAAACAGCGGAGCAGCCACAGATTAGCGAAATGCAGATCAGAGCAGCTCCGAATCAACAAACCCACCCAAACCCCGCAGCGCAAAATCCAAATCCGGATCCCGCTCCGCACGCCCGGAGCAGCGGCGGCGGGGGCAGAGCAAGAGCGAGGACGCGCGGCACACGAACCCACCTCCATCCGACGACGCGCGGCTGGGGAGCGGTCCCGAGCTGGTGCGCCGGTACGCGCCGCCGCCCGCCGCGGCCGGGGCCGAGGAGATGCGGTGCTTCCCCGCGGCGGCGGCCGTCTTGGGCGTGGCGCTGCCGAAGCCCTGCCCCCGGTCCGGCTTCGCGCTCATCCTGGGCGCCCCGTTCCTCGCCCCGCTGCTCGCCATTTAGCACCCCCGCTGCTCGCCAGAGGGAGGGAGACGGCGAGATCAGGACTCACGGGCGGGGCGTGAGCGCGTGAGCGGGGAGAGGGGGGAGCACGGACGCCGAGGATTAAATGCGGGCAGCGGGGAGGCGGGCGCCGCCGCGGGGACCGCCGACAGCGAGAGGGGGGACGCGAAGGGCGCTCGCTTGGCCGGCGAGTTGGTGTGGGGAAAAGCCGAAGAGCCGAGGACGGGGAGGACGAAGCCGGAGGAGCTGGGGAGCGGAAGGGAGTGTGTCGTGTGCTCGTGTCGCGGGGTGTGTGTCTCAGCCCACAGTCACTGCGAGGTGGGCCAGGGGTTGTGGGTCCCGACGGACAGTGATGTGGGTGGGTGGGATCCGCCGACGTGCGAGGCACTGTTCCGTGCGGTCGAGGCAGGAGTATCCGAGTAGCGGGGTGCGTATGCAGGTGGGCCCGGGAAGTGGGGCCGGGCTCGCGGCTGCGTTTGAATTTGGCTGGCAAACGTTTTTCTGGAGTGGGGAAAGGAGAGAGGTCGAGAAAAGCTGTGACCACTGCTGCTTGCTTTACGTGTTTGGGCCCTTTCCGTCCTGGGGTTTGATGATTTGATCAGTTTAATCCAGCCTTGGAGGGGTTTCGATGGAGGGCGAATGGTTCAAAAATTAGAGCAACTTTTTTTGAGATTCCTTTTTGCTGGTGATGTAGAAAAACTTTTTTTCTGAAGAAGAAAACACGCAAGTCACTACGACAGAAGAAAAATGGTCTTTCTTCACCATCAGGATTTGGTAATAAATAAGTTTTGCAGGTGTTGTAGTTGATAAATAAGCTGTCAATCAAAGATTTATGGAATGTCACCTGTCAGGGCAGCATGCGTTTTGTTGGGTAATAAAAGAGCAAAGCATGAGATTTGCAATTCTCAGCTATCTTTATTTTCCTCTTTTGCAGCCATATATCAACATCATCCACTCTGATCATTTCTATGCTGACCCTGTGGAAGAGAAATAGCGATCGCGTCATTGTCGATGGTACCGTCAAACTGTGTGTTGCTCAAGTTCAGTCCAGTTGGTGCCATGTTTCAATCGATCGATCTACTGGTTTCTTGGGGGAGTTCACAAGCAATAGACCATTCTCCTTTCCTTTTTGAGGTCCATTTCTTCAGAACAAACCCTAAATTTGATCCTACTGGCTAGTGTCCATGCTTCATGAACCCCTGTATCGTCAAAACCACAGAGGAATTTGGAGGCAGATGTAGGGCAGGTAGACAACCTAGAGAGCTTCAGCCTGGAACCTCCCTACTTTCTTGGCTTGCAATGCAGTACTCTGTACTATAGAGCTGAGACCCTGAGCTATCAGACACCTATCATCCGTATTACTGCCACACTGAAAGACTCAACCTTACAATTGTTCAGTTGGTAGCACATAGTACAGTACTCTGTGCACCATCAAGGAGTCCGTTTTAGTCAAGTGTCTCCCAGTCCCAGGAAAGAGATCGAGAGGAGGTTCAGATGTTGAACGGTGAACGCAACAGGACATCCCTTTCACATTTGGGTTCGTCGGTCCCTGTAACGATTATGCTTACCGTGCAAGATCATTTTTTTCACATGCTCACGTCAGAGTCACGTGTCCTTCTTTAAGTAGGTACTGATTAAACCATAAAACCTAGGACTAGTCTGTAATGGCCTGATCGATTCCCCATAGTTTTATACATCTAGCGACTAGACTACTTTGTGGTTAGGTTCAAGTTAACCTCTCTTGAAGGTAAAAACAAAACCGGCCGGTTCCCTTTTTCTGAAGAATCATGACTCAATTCATCAGGATGTGAAAAGGACTTGTTAGCTTTTGAAACAATGCTTAGTGGATCCGACTTGTGCTCCCTTCTCTGCACGTCCGGTGGTTGGGGCGACCAGAGGGCAGAGTAGGGTCAGAAGAACTTGAGATAGAAGAATGATCGCCTACTTTAATTTATTTGCCTGCTTTCTTCCTGTCATGGAATGGATGAATTATTATGCTGAAAAGAATGGATGAATTATTCCATGATTTTTCTGCAAGCAAATGTGCTATGATCCATCTTCCGTAAAAGGTGCATACAGATGTTCTTACACAAGGATGGAATTGGTTACTCCTAAAAGTACATGCATTCATGATGGTTGTATTAGAGCATCTCTAAGGGTTTTTGCAGATTTTTCTTTGGCGATTTGTATCGTTCTTGACAACTCTCAAAACAAAATCGAAAAGGAATAAAAGAGACATCTCCAACCGCGTGGGTTTGAATTTTGATTGGTAATTACCCAAAATAGGCGTGGGTGGAGGGATGTGGTGCAAAAGTCGCGGGGACGTCGAGGCGCATACGACAAATACCAAGTGCGAGGGCTTGGCATATATGCCAAGTCTCCCCTCCAAATGTCGAGTTAATGAAAATACAGCGCTAAATGCATAACTATTGGAGAGGGTTTTTTAGAGTTTTATACAAATTAGTAAATGTTAAGTCCAAATGTATAACCCTTGGAGATGCTCTTATCAGTATTTCTTTGTTGATTGACAGCATCCAAACTAAAGTTCCATCTGGTTTTCTTCTGATCAGAATTCAGAGCTGATCTGCGCGCCCAGCATGAAACAGGAAGAAAATGCTCACGGGGCACGGGCTGCCTTACTTATAATTTTATAAATCAGAAAAGGAAAAGAGCTTAAGCTATCATCTTCAGTGCACAATGCAATATATACGTAAAGTTTGTACCTTTGTCGCCTTCTCGGATGTAAAGGCCGGAGAATCCGTGTCTCTACATTGGATTCTTCCAGGCTCATTGCTCGATGCTCGCAGGTACGTACTCGCAAGCACGCCGTTCACTAGCGCCGGTGTTTAGCCAGGTACGTACAGTACAGGGCAGAGCAATTGAGGCCAAAACCAGAAACTGCCTTGGATCCATCGTGCCTCCGCTGAAAATTGGCACCACCCGGATTGGCGGATTGCTGAGACTGTCTTGGCTTGGACAAAATCTAGCTCTGCGCAGGCGGTCTGTCTGCCTGTCAGTATGCATGGCTCATGGAGGAGCCGACTGGCATTACGCAATTCTGAACACTAAGACAAAAATGGCAGGATTAGCAGATGTGGTGCGGCATGTGCCGTCCTGATCGATGTACATAATCGGTCATGATTCATGAAGCATGGCCGTGTTTCCGCGATGGCGAGAGATCTCCTGGAATCCAAGAGCAATGATCGTGCAGCGAGGCAGAAGCAGGAGAGCACACTCCACCGTGCGTGCACACGTGCACGGTCGGATCTGAAAAAGGCGCTCGACGACCTCTATCTAGTCATGAAAAGGTGAAAAGAGGAAGGATGAACACGCCATGCATGAGCATGAACCCAGGATTGCGCATGTGCATGTAATCGAGCTCATCACATGAAGAGCTGATAGCATGGGCAGCCGCCAAAGCCAGGCATAAGACCACCCGCAGCGGCATACTGGACTGGATACTCCAGTACCGTCTTACACGAAAAAATGCTGCAGCGGCATACTGGAAACGTTCCGGGAGAGTTCAGGATGGGTTGCCATACGCTGCGTTTCCCGTGTGTACGGATCATCCGGAACGTGCCACGCGGGCAAGAGAGAGAGTGAGGGAGCAGTGGGAGGTGGAGATTATGGGCGACGACGTGCGGGAGCAGCGCTGCCTTGGGCCGCGCCCCATCGGCCGCCGACGAGCAGAGGAAGGGAGGCGAGAGCGTCGCCGCCGGCCGACCTCGCCCCGCGCCGCCATGGCTCCGCACCCGCGCCGGGACGCGAGCTCCGCCCGGCCGCGTCGAGGGAGGCGAGGCCCGCCGCAGGGGAGCAGGGACGGGGAACGGAGGGACGCAGAGCAGAGGAAGGGAGGCGAAAGCGCCGCCGCCGGGCCGACCTCAACCCGCGCGGAGGGAGGAGCCGCAGCTGCCGGAGATGAAGATGGGGCAGGGGCTCCGGCCGGCCTCGCTCCTCCGCCCGGGGAGCAGCACGCCGCCGCGCCGCCGAGCACCTTCTTCCGGAGCGGCGGGGATGGAAGGGATGAGGAAGGGCGAGGGATGCGCCGCCGCCGAGGACCGCGGGTGTGAGCTTGACGACGACCCGCGTGCGCCGCCGGTGGGGGAGGAAGCCCGCGCGCGCCGACGGCCGGAGCTCGCCCCTCGTGCGACCGCGCACCCACGCGGCGGGTCGGGGCCGCGCGTCCCGCGCCAGGATCGCGTCGCCGCTGGGGCCAGCAGGGCTCGCGCGCCGCTCGCGCATTGAGCTCGTGGCCATGGCCGCCGCCACCGCACCGGACCTCCTGCTCGCGGCATGCAACGCCCGTGACCGGAGGAACCGCGCGCGGCGGACCTCGAGGCGCCTGCTCGCCGGCGTCGGTGGCCGCGAGGCGGCGCAGGTGGGCCTCGTCGCTGGGGGGAGGAATTGGGAGGCGGAGCAGCAGGGGAAGGGGCCGGAATTGGCAAGGCAGAGTAGCACCGGCGGAAGACACGAGGAGAAAGAGAGAGGGGCCGGTGGGAGAGATAAAAGCGACGGTAGGTGGGATGGGTAGAATAGATTTGGGTAAAAACTATTGATGACTAGGATATAGGGTATGAAATATAAAGGATGACGGGTGCAGCGAAACTGGATATAAAAGTGAGAATATCGATGACTAGGATAGAATATTCTCTTTGAAGAAAGAGTTTAGAGTACGACGAGTGCGGATAGTCTAAAAGTGATATTTTTACCGTTGCCCTTGCAAGGACGGAGATACTGTGAGATGTGGTCATGTCAAACTCGTGAAAAGATCGAAGATACTGCCAGTTGCCCAGTGGCAGGATACTGCCAGTTGCCCAGTGGCAGGTGCATGCCCTTTGGCACATGAAGCTGCTGCCTGCTGAATAGAAGAGCAGGGATCTTGTGGACCTACATTACGTATGTGGGGAAAGGGGTATCAGCCAGATGCATGAGCATGACATTCCCTGGCGGCTTGCCTCTGCTGATATGATATCCCAACCTGTAGAGAGTGCAGCCGTAATCTGATTCAGAGAGACCCATCTTAATCTGATAGTGTACCCATAACCATTTCCAGTCCACTTCAGCATCGCATCCCAGATCTCATGATAGCTATTGGCGTTTGGTAGGTCAGATCGAGATCCATGCTCATTGCTCTGGTCCATGGCCTTGATGGCCAACACCTCAAAAGCCCTGGTGTGCTGGCCGCCCCCCTCGCAACGACGTTGTCGCATATATACTCACATGCCGTGTGTGTATGGGAAGTGTATGGACACAGGGGAATCGTGATTTCAGGACGTAGTTGAGATTTGAAGTACATACCTCATCAGGTATAAAACGACTGTCTGGATTTCAAGCTGCTACTAGTTTCCATTATTTTTTTAGAGAAAAGGGGAAACCCCCCGGCTTTCGTATTACCAAAAGCACAGTTTTAGCATCCAAGTTCAGCGTTTTCAGGCGCACCCGCCGACCTGGCCACAAGGCCTTACAACCAAGACATCACAAAGTTCAACATTATCAAGATTAAGCTGTCTCACGGCCACACCAGCACCCTCATCAACATATTGCCTCAGCTCCTCCGATTCAGCCTCAGATCGACTTGAACCTGCACTTGTCAAGGCCGAACGTCGAGCAGCCAATTGCCCCAACTCTGATGAAACTGTCATCTCCTCCGAACGCCACAGGATCTGGGGAGGCAAGCAAGCTGCCACCTCCAGTTGTCTTGCCAGCTCCTCCACTTGCAGCTTGACGTCGGGTTTGAGCATAGCCAACCATCTCCTTAGTAGACCCACCATCTTTAGCAGCACCTGTTTTGTCCCCGTCCACACCATTCCCTGAAAAACAATTTCATTCCTCAGTTGCCAAATAGCCCACAAAGTAGCAGAAGAAATTATGTTAACAACAGCATGGCGTTTAGAAGCCACCCAGAGACCAGCAACACTTTCATAGTCATTCCCCAGTGGTACTCCCAGAATACCTGACACCACTGCCCAAACCTGATTGCTAATGCAACACCCAAAGAACAAATGATGAACCGATTCTCCCTCACTGCAGAACACACAGGAAGTATCAAACACTTCCCTTCTCTTAGCTAAGTTATCCCTAGTTAGAATTTTGTTTTTGGACATCAGCCACAAGAAGATTTGAACCCTAGGAGGAATCGTTAGCTTCCAGATTGCACTAACATAAAGTGGAATAACCCCCCTGTGATTAATCACAGCATATAAAGATTATACAGTGAATTTTCCATTTGAAGTATAGTGCCAAACAATTTCATCATCCTCTTCAGAGAGGACCAAATCACTAATCAATTCCTTTAACTCCTCCCAAAGAACCATCACACTCTGGGACACACGTCTCCTAAAGTTTAGTTTCAGAACTTCACCATCCCAGACCTCCTCCACAGACTTCCCTTGCTGATTGCAGATTACATACAAAGGCCAGTAAACAATTGCTAGGGAAGTATTTCCTATCCACACATCTTCCCAAAATCTCACTCTTTTACCATTACCAACCACCCATTTAACACCCATGTGTGCAGCTCTAGCAGCCCAAAGGACTCCTTTCCAAAAAGGAGAAGCACCAATTTCAGGACAACAGAACAAGTTAGGTTTGTCCAATCTGTACTTAGAGTTCACAATATCAGTACAAACAGCATTTGAATGTAAATGATATCTAAATATCCAAGCACTCAGTAAAGATAAATTCAAACTTCTTAAATCTAGAATCCCCAAACCCCCCATGTCTTTTCTCTGGGACACCAGCTGCCAATTTGCCAGGTGATACTTATGATGATCTTTAGTGTCACCCCAGAGAAAATGCCCCATATGGGAATTGAGCAACTTAATTGCCCATTTAGGAAACTTAATAACAGAGAGCAAATAGATGGGTATGCTAGATAGACAGGCTTTAAGCAAGGTCAATCTTCCTGCATAGGAAAGCAATCTACCTCTCCACCCAGCAATCCTCTTCACTAGCTTATCTATCACCGGTTGTAAATCTTCCCTTCTCAACTTAGAATGATGTAAAGGTACTCCCAAGTATTTAATAGGAAACTCACTTTTCTTACACCCAAACAAACTTACATAGCTGTTAACAACTTCCTCTTCTACCCCAATGACTAGCAACTCACTTTTATCATAATTAATTTTCATCCCTGACATTTGCTCAAAACACACAAGTAACCATTTCAGAATGGCAGCTTTTTCTAGATCATCTTCTAAGAAAAGCAAGGTATCATCAGCATATTGAAGACTAATTATGCCACCATCTACCACCTCAGGCAATAAACCTTTAATCAGGTTATTCTTAGCTGCTTTCATGAGTATCCTAGTAAAAACATCTGCCACTAAATTGAACAGCAGGGGAGATAAAGGATCCCCCTGCCTCAAACCCTTACCAGGTTTAAAAAACTTGCTATTTTCATCATTCATTCTCACACAGATTGATCCTCCTCTCACCACTCTCTTAACCCACTTACACCATTTATCACCAAAACCTCTAGACTGCATCATTTCCTCAAGGAAACTCCAACTTACCCTATCATATGCCTTCTCATAGTCTAACTTAAGCATAATACCAGATTTCTTACTTCTATGCACCTTATGAATAATTTCATGGGCTGCAACCACACTCTCTAAGATATACCTACCTTTAATGAAGGCTGTTTGGTTGGAAGCAATCAATCTATCAGCCACCTTAACTAATCTGTTATTCATCATTTTGGCAAAAATCTTAAAACTACAGTTAATCAAGCTGATGGGTCTAAACTTTTTAAGATTCTTTGCCTCCGGCTCCTTAGGGAGTAAGGTAATCATAGCATAATTCAACCTGTCTAAGTTCAGATTGTCATCTTGAAAAGCATTCACTAATTGAATCAAATCACCCTTAATGGTCTCCCAGAAGGTTTGGTAGAAGAGGAAAGAGAACCCATCAGGGCCCGGAGCACCATCACCATAAGATCCAAACACTGCTTCCTCACCTCTTCCTCTGTGAAAATGGCTTCTAATAGATCATTTTCATCAGACCTAACCTTTTCACTTTCATCCCAAAACTCAGCATCTAATTTGACACCAGTACCATCCTCAAACCCAAACAAGGACTTGTAAAAGTCCACTGCATGGTTCAGCATTTTATCATTCTCTTCCACCCAACCCTCAGGGGTTTCTAAGCCTATTATTCTTTTCTTTCTTCTCCTTTGATTAGCTACAGCTTGAAAATAAGCAGTATTTTTATCACCTTCTTTAATATCCCTATCTCTAGACCTTTGTCTCATTTTAATTTCCTCCATCCTCCAAACAGCCTCAAGCTCTGAGGAGATTGTATCCATTCTGTCCTTTTCAGTCTTAGACAGACCACAGTGTTCCTGCCTTATATCTAATCTATTGAACTCCTCAAGGAGTGCTAGCTTAGTTTTCCTCATACTGGCATTAATATTCAGAGCCCAACCCTTAGCTTTTTTCCTTAGATTCCTAATTTTAAATTGCCAAATGTCTAAAGGGTCCTCAAAGGTACAAGGGATAGCCCAAGCTTTAATCACCATCTCCCTAAAATCTGGTTGCTCAAGCCACCATTTTTCAAATCTAAAGAGAGGAGTTTTCTTTGGCTCATTTACACCAAGATCTAAAATTAGAGGGACATGATCACTCCCCACCCTAGATTTAGCAGACACAAAAGCTTTAGGAAACTTCTGCTCAAAATTCAAGGTACAAAACACCTTATCCAGAGCAGCCATAATTGGTTGTTGCTGGTTGTTAGTCCAAGTATAAGATCTAGAAGAATTTCTAAACTCAATCAGCCCCCATTTATTAATAAGCTCTAAAGAGTATCGACACACTACTACGGTACACCACTGCCTCTCATAGTAGTGTGGGCTGATGCTCTTTTAGAGCTCTAAAATCTACTAGTTTCCATTAATTAGGCAAAGTGCCTGTCATCACTCATCAGGTGCAGTCGACGTCTCCAATTCAGCTGCAGCCCTGCATGAACGACGGCGCCTGTGGCTGGGCGCACGTTGCGCGGCGCGTGGCATGTCGGGGGCTCGGGACGGCGCAAGCAGCCACGACGACGACGGGGACGAGTCGGTCCCGGTCACGTCCCTTTCCGGCCGGCGGATCGGATGGATGGGCCGTGCAAGTGCGCGGCTGCAGGCTTTGTTGGGGAGCTACTGTTACTTCACTGTTCCATTAGCGTATACAGTATGCAGGGCTGACAGTATGTAAGCCCAAGCAGTTGGTTCGTAAATCAAAAGCAAAGGCGTGGTGAACAGCACTGAGTCCGTTGCCCATATGTGAGTGACATTCATTTTGATTGAGAGAGGAACATAGCAAGTGTAGTTACTCTTTTTTTTTGGTGATCGGGAAGCGGAATTAGGCCAATGTGTTTTTTTTTTTTAGAAAAAATAGGACGAGGTGTGGCCAACTGGCTATCGTGACAGAGCAGTTCAAACCCAGCCCAAATCTACGGAGAGGAACTAATGGGCCTATTAAGACCAACAAGAGCCCACCTTCTACTTTATGGGCTGGGCCCGTTTGAGACCCACTCGAGTTGCCACCACGACTCGATCGAAACGCTTCGGTTTGGGCCTGACGACCTGACCCGAGCACCACGAACGTGTCACTCTACTTGTCGTCAGGCTCGCAGCCTAGCCCACCGCGACAGCGCCGGCCGGCTCACCGACCGCTGCCCAAGGCGCTTCTTTGTCCCATGCCTTGTCTTGTGTCGCCGGCCTTGCACAAGAGCGTGTCCCCAGCCTACCGTGAGCGGTATTGCTGGTACGAGTGAGCAAATCTACTCTTCTAGTTTAATACGTAAGTATAATCAAGGATAATTTGAGCACATCCTTGCTCAAAAAAATATTAAAATAGATCACTCCATCTCATTATGTTTATTGTAAAATTGTTCATGCCACGTTTCTTTCAGTCGAGCCCAATACACCAAAATGGTGAAAAAGGTAAATCACGAAAAAGCAGCATCAGAAAGAGATAAAACTAAACTTTCGAATCTTCATATGTTCCATGATACCAGCCTTATGCCCTTACACAGTTGTGCAAGATTACAAACTAGTAGCATCGACAATGGTAATTCAAAATATAGATTCACGATGGCAATATGCAACAATAATATAACACATAAGCTTGTTAGATTTCCATTGAATAAGTGTCATGCTAAGAAAAAAATATAAATCTTATAAATTCTAACTAGAGGTCCTAAATATCCATGTTAATCCTTGAGTCCAACTAGAAAAAAGGTAAATTCTAGAAATTTGCAAATGAATAAGAAACATCGTACAATCAATTATGTAGCTACGCCCGGTCTCTGCCCGGCATCCGTCCGGCCATAAAGTTTGACCGGCGACAACGACTAACTGGTTGAGAGAGCGGACGACATCCGTCCGGCCATAAAGTTCGACCGGCGACGACGACCGACTGGTTGAGAGCGGAGAGTCGGTTGGTGCGCACTTAATGAAGGTGTACGAATGAGCTAACTAGCGATAGACTTAAAAGAATGGTGGAAAATTCACATTCATAGGGGGGCATGTGCCCCTAACCCTGTCTTCGCAATGAATGGATGAATTATTCCATGATTTTCTACAAGCTAATGCGTTGTGGTGGATCTTTCGTATCCGTAAAAGGTGTATAATGATGTTCTTATAAGGACAGAATTGATTACTCCTCCTAAAACTATATGCATTCTTGACTATTGCATTATCAGTATTTATGTGTGGACAGCTTTCAAATTGAAGTTCCATCTGGTTTTTTTCTAATAAGAACTAGGTGGATTCCCCGCGCGTTGCTGCAGGTATGACAAAAAAATATACATGCTTCATCAAAATGTTAATTTATAAGAAATAAGAGATGAATATATATGGTATAGAATACTAAGGTCCACCACCGGGTGCTACTAAACTGCACCCGTTTCTACTCAAGACACAAATTTAGCCCTTGTAGTCGGATGCCGCTGCTCGGCCTTTGCGAGTGGGATGTGCATCCATCGTGCAAGTAGCACCGAAACCTATGAGAAGGATGCATGCATTGTTGACGATGTCTGCGTGTGGAAATTATTTATCACCACACACGGAAATTGTGTACTCAAGGTATAGCAGTATCTAATTAATTTTATATTCAGCTCAGCTGGCAGGCTCTACAAATGATCAGACAGTGACCATCGAAGCACCAACTGGGAAGAAATGACCATGTTTGCAAATCATCGAACACATTTGGGGCTACAACGCAATCATTGCCAAATGAATGGTAAGAGGGCCTAAAAATAGAAACGGCCACTTGCCTGAGTAGAGGCCTAGAGGGTGATGGCAGAGATGACGCGGGACTGCATGAGCCGTCGCAGCTATCCTTGCTGCCTCGGGTACGCGTCAGCCACCATGGTATATGGCTTCCTGGCTGTGGTGCCGCAGGTGGAGACTGCCTATCGTGTTGTCCCCGCCGCTGATCATGTTGTCCTGTCCGCTGCGGTCACGGTAGAACTCCACTCCAAGACCGCATCTTCTCGCAAACAACCTCACCGTAGGCTTCCGCGGCGCCGTGATGGTGCTGTTGTGGACCCGCACCTCCTTGTGCTGCACCAGAGCTATTCCCCTTGCGGTACTACCAGGTGGTGTCGCTGGCCGGCAACTCTCATCCCCGATTCGAGTGGATACAGTACATGGACCGCTCTGGCCGCCCGGCGTCGTGCCGCTCGATCGACCTCTTCGGCAGGCATGCGCAACACGGGCGTGTTCACATTGCTCCCACCCTGGAGGTGGCTGCAGTCTTCAACCACCGGCTGTCTGTCTCTCCATCGCCTCGTGGCCTTGTCTAAAGTCCAGACCTCATGGATTTATGGAGGGATTATGGGTAAGGAAAGTGAAAGGACGATGGGGAGGAGAGAAGACAGAAGCAAAGAAAGGGAAGAGACAGAGGCACAGGAGGTCGTGTGGAAGGAGGAGAGACCGATGGTATTCTCCACAGAATTTGCGGTGGATCTGGGAAGACAGCGGAGGCTTCGTTGTGGCGCACGACGGAGGTGGGATGCGTTTGGGTTAACTGAAATCGCTGACGTGGCGCAAGGAGGATTGAGATAAATAGTTTAGTGAGGTTTGTTTATATAAGAGGTATAGATTCAAAGGTAAAGTGCCCTGCATGAAACAAGAAGGAAAATACTCTTTGGCTACCTCACTTATAAATCTTAAGGAAAAAAGATATTAAGCTAGCATGTTCAATGCACAATGCGAATATATATCGTGCTTGTACTTTCTCGGACGTGAAAACTGGAGAATCCGAATCTAGGGTTGTGCTGCTAGGTAGTGTCGTTACATGCATGCAGCGCATATTGTTGTTCTCTCCTTGGATTCTTCCCGCTCGATGCTCGTAGGTAGCACGCACGCCGCCCAGTAGAGTTGTTTAATTAGCTAGCTGCAAGGCAGAGGAAGATTGAGGCCAAAACCAGAAGCTGCCTTGGATCAATCCATCAGTGTGCCTCCGCTGAAAATTGGCACCACCCGGATTGACGGATTGCTGAGACTATCTTGGCTTGGAGAAATTCTAGCTGCATGCAGGCGGACGCGGACCTGTTTGCCTGTCCTATGTGCCATGCTATTGCTAGCTACACAAGTCTGAAGACAAAGATGGCAGTATAGCAGACGCGGTGCAGCATGTGTCTTCCTGATGTACGCTATGCCTACATAGTCGGTCATGATTCACGAAGCATGGCCGGGTTTCGGCGACGGCAAGATCTCCTGGAATCCAAGAGCAATGACAATGATCGTGCGGCGAGGCAGAAGCAGGAGAGCACACTCCACCGTGCGTGCACACATGCACGGTCGGATCTGGAAAAGGCACTTGACGACCTCTATCTTCTAGGCATAAAAAGGTGAAAAGAGGAACAAGAATGAACACGCCATGCATGAACCCAGAATTGCGCATGTGTGTGTACTCGAGCGGATCACATGAAGAACGGATGGGCAACAGTAAGGTAACAGCACGGCCTAAAAATGTCTCCTTTGAGGCTTTACCGACCGTTCAGTGGAGATACAGCTGTGGTCATGTCTCATGTCAAACTCGTGAAAGAAGATACGTACTCCGTACATGAAGCTGTTGCCTCTCGCTGTTGCATAGAAGAGCAGGGATCGTGGGATAGTGTGGGCCTCTGTGCAGATAATGGGATAGGATCACAGGAAAGGGACGCCGAGCAAGAGCACGGCATTCCCTGGCGGCTTGCATCTGCTGATATATGATATCCAAACCTGTAGAGAGTGCTTCCGTGATCAGACTCCCATAACCTGATAAGTGATACTCCTAACCATAACCATCTCTAGTCCACTTCTGCATCGCATCCCAGATGTCATGGTAGCTACCGGTTTCTATTGGCTATTGCCATTTGGCAGATCAGATCAGATGGCCAAGGCCAACACGGCATGACGGCAACACCTCAAAAGCCCTGGTGTGGTGGCCCCTCTCAACGAACTCGCAGTGTGTGTGGGAAATGTATGAACAGAGGAGAATCGTATCGTATACTACGTCCGAATGCCTTTCAGATTTCAGTTCAGGTTTGCAGTACCGCAAGACTGTCTGAATGTCAAGCTACTGTAGTTCATTAATTAGAAGTGTCATCAGGCTCAGTCTCCATCCAATTCAGCGACGGGCGACGGCCACTGGGTGGTCTGGCCCACGGGTTGGGCGCACGTTGCGCGGCGCGTGGCATGTCCGGGGCTCGGGGCGGCGCGGCGAAGCCACGACGACGAGTCGACGGCGACAGTTCGTGGCAGACGGGGACGGATCGGTCCCGGTCCCCTCTTTCCGGGTCCGGGTGCCGGATCGGATGGGTGGGCCAAGCGACTGCATGCAAATGCTGCTGCAGGCTTTGCGGCAAGCAAGGTCCATTGTGTCGTCGACTCACTGTGCGAGTTCTCACGTTCGTCCATGCCTGGCATGTGAAAGCCGCAGTTCTCCATTTTTTTTCGTTGCCTTCCATTTTCTTTCTTTCGTGTTGATTTTTTGAGATCAAAATAGCCACGGTAGTAATAGTAACACTTCTCGTGTGGAGATCTCTTTTTTGAAACTTTTTTTTATGTGGGGATTCGGAAAATAGGAGGATGTGGCTACCTTAGCTACTATGACAGAGCTCAAATCTGCGGGGAGAAATTAATGGGCCTGTTAGGACCAACAAAAGCCCACCTCTTACTTTATGGGTTGGGGCCCTCTTGCGCCCTACTCTAGTTGCCGCCACAGCCCGACAACTCCGGGCCGCCCGAGCTGCAACCAACTTTTTTTTTTTCGAATCCGGCTGCAACCAACTTTTTTTCTTTTTTTTTCTTTTTTTTTAGAACAGCTGCAACTAACTCGATCGAACCGCTTTGCTCCTGCTGGCCTGACCCCGACGCGACCTACCACGAACGTGACTCACTCTACTCGTCAGCCTCGCAGTGCATTAGAGCTAAGCTAGTGGACATGTGTATCTTTTCCCATCATTTAATCTTCTATAGGTACAGAACTGTTACAAGTGGATTGTTTATTTCTATGTCCATTTGGCAAACAAATGACGACAAAATCAACATCATAGTTAAGCGTGTGGGTGTTTCAACTTTGTCCAAGTTTTAAAACCCAACAAGCAGTGGCGAAGCTATATATAGCTTAGGTGGTGCAAATGCACCACCCAAATTTTTTTAAAATAGTGATTTCGTCTAAATTTTCACTATATATGCACCACCCACGACACATGAGTATGCATCCACAAAGCAAGCGCACCACTTTCTGATTTGCTCTAGCTTCGCCACTGCCAACAAGAGATATAGAGAAGCCACCTTTTGATGGATTGACTGAAATGTGATATGATAGTTTAAAACAACAATAACCCTCTTTTTTCAATGGCGATGTTTGTGAAGCATTACTATAGAAATGATTTTTTTTTCCAAGAGCACTTTTACCGTAGGTTTGAAGTGAAATCGGTAGTGAAAATGGTTTAACCAAAGGTTCGGGACAAGAGCTATAATGGTGAAAAATCGGTAGGCACTAGCTTAGATCAGACTATGTGAGGATTGTCTCCCTGCTACCTCACACTGTCCACACCATTCTCCACGCACACTCCTCGGATCAAAGCTATAGCTTCTCTGATGCCATGGCACCAGCTAATACCTCCTTCTACACAAAAAAGCTAATACCACCTTCTTGGTTCACATTTTTTCTCACAAGTTTAGGATGTGTGAGAGCTTTGCATAACTTCATTTTTTTAGAGGCTTTCAACCGGTCCTTCATTACAGTGCCTACTTTCATTTTTAGGGTAGTCTTAGGACTATTAGGAGCTTATACTCTACACACCTATCACCTAAAAAGAAGAGTGGTGAAGAACGGAGGGGATACATGCCCCCTATAGTAATTGTATATCTATGTATGCTTCAAAAAATAGTTAATAAACACTTACACACTACAGATAGTTTGAATACCATTGGTCGTACCTCTTTGAATGCTCTTCCTTGCGAGGGAGGATCTTGTTGTGATCACAGAGTCTGGAGAGGGAGAAGGAGCTGATAAGGGCATCGTCTAAACTCGAGGGGAATCTTCTACAGTTAATAATTCTCTATCATTAATTTGAGTTTGAATAAAAATGGTTATTACATTATGTTCTTTTCTTTTGACATGGTGAGAGATACTAGGCAAAATGTGCACGAGGCTACGCATCTTTACAAATGCTGCAGACAAAAATTGAACATCTTTTCCCTAAAAAAATGAACATAGCACTAGTGCTTAAGGGTTGGGGTTGGCCAAGGAATATAATAAGTGGTGCATATAAATAGGAAAATAAAATGTTTTTAGCAGAACTAGCAGATGGGATCAATAAGAAGGCAAACTCAACTTGTCGAACCCAAATAAACTAAACCTTAAACATATGATGAATGATTGACTAGTGGATGTATGGAGGAGTAACTGAAATGATATTGAAGAGCAAAATTTAAATGTTTATTAAATAGGAAATGTTACATTTCCACTTTACTACATTATTAATCTTATCTTAAGATGTCCTTTTTAGTTTTTCATGTGTGTGGCGCGGTGATAAGCAAAATATTGTTGTTCATTTGATCACTGATGTAAATGAAAATTTATGCTTAGTGGTAGTCCTTGCATTTACCCAAGTGGTACTTCATGGAGCACAGTCCTCCTCTCTTGCCATTTTTTCATAAGCCAAATGCCAACAACTGATTTTGGCTGGGCCAGTTGCATTTGCGTTTTATTTACCATCAGTGACGAAGCTAGACCACGTAAAAGAAGAGCTTATGGTCTACACACCTATCACCTAAAAAGAAGAGCAGTGAAGAACGGAGGGGGCACGTGCCCCCAATAGTAATTGTATGTTTGTGTTTAATGCTTCAGAGATAATCAACAAAGACTTGCACACTATAAATAATTTGAATACCATTGGCTGTACCTCTTTGAATTTTCTTCAAGCTCACTACGAGGGAGGATATTGTTGCAAAGCGCGTATCAGCTCGGGAGTTGATTAGGGCATATTTGAAAGAGCTCTAGTTTTGAAAACATGGATCTGGAGCACGGGCTTCCTCATCATGGAGCGGCTTCATCGTGGATATGGCCTTCCACCATGGAGCTACGGAAACCTATTTGGCTTACAATGTAACTTTAGATGTAGAATATGCAAGTTATGTACATTTCGCAAACAAATGACGACATGATCATCACAGCTTATCGTACGCGAGCTTCAATTTTTGGCTTTCAATGGCCAGCAAGAGTTAGAGTTGAGTTATCTAAATGAATCAAGGTTGGGAGAGTTTCAACTCTGAAACAACAATAACCCTTTTTCTGTGGTGTTATACTGCCTCTGTCCTGCTATTAATGTCGCTTTAGCTTCTTTCGAGGCGCAACCAAGATTCTCGTTTCCTGGACAGTGTGTGTGTCTAGATGCACCCACGATGGTGTGAATGTAGATGACCGAATCCATTACTAGAACGACAATAAAACTATATATGACAGAGGGAGTATGTGAGAGGCGTTGGTCCGAATAAGTTGGGTAGTTCATATTTTTCAAGAATGTTTTTTTCTTTTCGGTTGATACTCCGATCCTAATGCGTTCCCCACAATGTTGTTTTAAAAAGTGTTTTCTTTTGGAGTACTCTAGATTGCAGCCCTGTGCTCGGGATGCCCGTGCCAACATGCATAGCCTAGATAGAACTTTTTTTTTTTTTTTTAAATTTTGCCTAGATAGAACTTGGCAATCGTTCAAAAAGAAGAAGAAGGAGGAGGAGGAGAAAGAGGAAAAGGAAGAAAAAAGAAAAAAAAATAGAGAAATAAGATAGAACTTGGCAATGCAGCCCGGTGCACATTTGTGCTTCTACAGTGTCAACCACTGAACGCTCCATTTTTTGGTGTGATTCTATTCCGGTGTGGCTAGTAGAATTAGCCGCCGCTGATTGTACCCTTGCCATGAATCAATGAAAGCTATATTACGCCAACAAAAAAAAAAATCTAGCTGTATTTGTACGTAGAACGCACGGCAGTGCTCATGCATATTTATAGGAAAATCAAATTTGTAACATAGGATACCTAATAGAACAAGGATTCCGATGATCGATCCCTTTATATCGTGAAGAAAATTATTATGGCAACAAATTTTTGGAAGGTAAGAAATTGGCTTTGACAAAATCCCCAAATCCTGTCGTGTTGAGATTGAGACACGTCCAGCGCGCGATCTCTCCGTCTGCGCCAGGGATCGAGAAGTACAGCCGTCCCGTTCCTTGTCTTCACGTACGCGGCACGCCTATAGCCACCTCGACGGCTCGACGTTCCTCGAGCATGTCCGGCACCGGCGCCGGCGCCGCCGGCGGCGGCGGCGGCGGCGGACGCGCCCGCATCTATGGGCCGACAGACCTTAAGAACGAGTTCTACACTTACAAAAGGAAACGAGAGATTGAACCCGTTCTCGCCAAGATCGAGACGATCTGCCGCCGGGCGAAGCTTGACGACAACGTGCAGAGCAGCGGATACGGCCGCTGCTTGGGCCTGCCGTCGGCTCCAGTTCTTTCCAAGATCAAGACGACGATCTCCAGCCGCCGGGCGACGCTTCACGACGCTGTACATGTACAGGACCGCTGGCGGTGCCTTGGCCTCCTGGACCCCGCCTCCAACATCCGCGTCAACAGCGTCATCTTCGACGACGACGATGTCGCCGCCGCCGCCGCCGGGCAGCAACAACAACGACAGCAGCATCAGCATGTCAGCATGGCCCAGCGGTCGCTCGACGGCCTCGTCGTGTTCCTCACCTGCCTCTTCCCGTACCTCCCGGAAGCGGAGGCCACGGCGTACCTCGACGCCGCCGACATGGACCCGCTCGCCGCGGCGCTCCTCGTCATCGGCAGGCGCGGGTGGACGCGGCGGTTCGGCTACTGCTCCGCCACCACCGTGGCCGCGGTCGATAACGCGCTCAGGTGCGCAGCGGTCGTTGCACACCACCCCGACCCGCAGCTGTTCGTGCAAGGGTGGCGGCGCGTCTCGCGAGGCCTGGACGAGCTCGCCTCCCATCTGTCCGGCCCCCGTCCCGACCACAACGCCATGAATCGCGCAGTAGCCCGGCTGCTGGTCCGGACGCCACAGCCCGACGACCTCGAGCTCGAACAGCCGTGGGATCTCGCCAGACGCCGGCTCGCAGCACGTCGTGCCGCCATTCCGGTCGGCAGGGAGCTCCCTCCCGTCCTGGGAGCCATGAAGCGGATGCTCCTGACGACGATCCATGGCTTCTACCTCAAGGCGCTGGGCAGCCTGCCGAAGGACGAGCTGACGCAGCGGCTCCACCGCAGCATGCTCCGGGGCGGCTACTGCTACGGCCCGCTGGACCCCGTGGCCAACATCGTCGTCAACACGGTCTGGCACGAGGGCACCTTCCCGACGAGCAAACCGTTCGAGGTCGCCATGATCAGCACCAGCTCCCTGTGGCGAGTCGCGGCGCGGTCGATGTACGGCATGGTCTCCTTCCTCTGCACCCGCTACCCGCGCCTCACGACTGACCTCGCCTTCCAGCGCCTTCTGGCCGCAGGGGGCAGCTTGAGAGCCGCTGACCCCAACATGTTCGATCATACGCCGCCCACCATACGCGACGGAGACGAAGAGCTGGACTGGTCTGATTCCCCGCAGGTTGGATCAGGATCATGCGCGGCTCACATTGGCACGCCGTCCGCCACTGTCCAAGAAGCATATGCGGCGGCGGCCATCGCCGCGTTCCATACGTGCATCCCACCTGAGTTTCCTGAGCAGGAGCTTGTACGTAGCTCTGCCTGGTTCTGTCTGAAGGATTATCGTCACCTGTTCTCGGAGGAGCAGTCTGATCTGCTGTCCGTGCACACGGAGCTCCTTGGATCTCCGGGTTCAGTGGAAAAGCTGACGGCAGCCACGGTGGCGCTGCGTATGCACGAAGGCAGCCCAATCTCGAAGGAGCAGTTCGATTCGCTCTGCGTGCAAGTGTACAGGTGTTCTTGCTCCTCTGATGGCACGTCGCACCGGCAACGAGAGCCTGAGCCTGAGGAGGTATGCAGGAGCGTATTCGTTCGGATTTGTGGACGCCCAGCGCAAAAATTCTGGAGCCAGCATGATCGAGTCAGCAGCATGGTGGAAGCTGCACTGGAGAAATTCAACAGAACTGAGGTTGGTTTCTTCTTGTGTACTCCCTCCGTCCAAAAGAACATGCAATTCTCACTTCCTAAAAAATCATCTCTAGATTCAACTTTGACCAACTTTTTACAAAATAGTAATAATATTTACAAAACAAAATTAGTATCATTAGATTAAAGACGGAATATATTTTATATTAAGTTTTAGTTGAGTCATAAATGTTAATAGTAATCACTACAAACTTGGTCAAACTTTAGTAAACTTTACCGACACGATTCCCGTAGTTGCATGATCAATGGGACGGAGGGAGTATCATCTACTAGTACTCACTTTCACTAATTTTGCACGCCTCGGTAATATCTTATCTGCTACATATATATGATGGTTGCTTTCGATTCTAACTCTCTTCTTGTTCTGCTGAAACTGAAACTGCAGGAATCCAAGTACAAGGTTCATGTTATCTATGGCGTCAATGAACACGTAATCGGCCCGGTGTTGTGCTCGAGCCATACAGATAGAGGCTTCAGTAATAGTTTCCCTTGCAAATTTCTGCACTCCCATATCAATTTTCTGGCGACTCGGTTAGACAAAGAACCGGATGATGGTGAAAACCCTACAAAGCTCTTCTTCGCTGAATGCAGCAATGATGATTACCATGATTCTTGGTGTGTCCCTTTGAATTGGTCGCATCCAGATGCAGGTATGCATGCTCTATGCTCTACCTAGTCTCCATCTCATGAGTCAAGATTTCTGTGTGGTCAATTGGGAAGAACACTTTTCAATCTCACTATAGCAATTTTGCAGTGCATGTCATGCTTTAAATCAAAATATAGGATGTGAATTAAACAAGCCAGACTTTATAAAAGTTGACCAATAACAATTACTACAAAAGCATAATTTGTTGCAATCTGCAGGACAAGCAGCTCGGTGCTTTTATTGTGAGTCGCGACAGAGCAGGATCATCCATCCAGCCGTGCCGTGTTTCCACGGATCTGACTTTGGGGAGACACTCTTTGGGTCATATAAAAGAACATACGACAGTGATAGCACGATCCGATCTCCACTTGTGGACTGGGTGCATTATGTGGAAGATGATGCCATCTACAAGAATTACCGTGTCCGCGATGACAATGAGGGTGATCGGAACATACTCGGAGATTTTCTTCCAGTAAGCTGATGAGCATGCATCTTCTTGTGTGAAGCATTACTATATCGTTCTAAATTGTCACTGCCTTGCATTGGATAACAAGCGTCCATGGATTAGAACTTGACGTAGTTAATGTCCTTTGTACTAATCAAATTATCGTGGTGTTTACTTTGTTGAATATTCATGTATCAAATGGTAGTATACTATATATTATGCTAAATTTATTGTCTCTACCTTGGGCATTCTATGGCTGACGGTCGATCATCGAGAGAAATAATTAATCGGTGTGTTTACTTTGTCGAGTATGCTGTTGTGTGTATTGCTAAAGTATTACTATCCATCTACCGAGTCTACGGTCGTCTACCGAGCGAGTTGATGATCATGATGATGGTGACCGTACATGAGATTGTCAAAGAGCCTTTTCGACTTCGCTGGGCGTCCATCTCGGAGTTGCTATACATTTTTATTATATATACTGTACGTACTAAAGTCACTACTACATTGGATGACGAGCGTCCTCAGAAGAGAGAACTTCGACGTTTGTTTGGCTTGCTATTGCATCGAGTACTATTTGTGCTAAATAGTAGTAGTACCATGTACCATGGATGACCAACAATCGTAAAAAAAGGCCACGTTAATAAATGGAAAATATATATTTGATCGGATACGGATCGGCGGATGATTACTATATAGCTACCAAAAAGATATGGATCTTTAGATGGAATAATGTTTTGGCATTACTTCTTTTGTTAATTTGGATGGAATAATTCAAATGCTTTAGGTAGAATAATGTTTTGGCATTCAAAACAGCATGAATGCAACTTGCTTTAGATGCAACGGCTTTAGAAATATTTATTTTTTCATAAAATAAAATTGTCTCAAACAACAAAACGGAGTACACCATTACAAAGAGCTCGTCGAGACGATCAAAACTGATATATTATTTGCTATATTTGAAGCTCCAAATAAAAAGATATCAATTTCCAAGCCAGGCGCCTGCATGGGGGTTGGTAGGAAGGCGGAAAGAGCAGATTTTTTTCTTTCCTCTTTTTACAGCAATTTTTTCTTTCCTTTTTTTCCACCGTAATTTTTTTCCCTTTCTTTGTTTACCGAGGTCGGGTGGAGGGCGTGCGTAAATCAGCCCCCACGCCCACGGCATGCACCACAACCACAAGGATCGATTGTTGTCGGTGACGTCCACTCGTGTGTGGAGTTGCTATATATATGCGTACCATTCCATCCCTATATATTAATCAGCCTCTTTTATACCGCATCTAAAAACCTTTATTGACATAGTAGTAGCTATCAAATACGGAGTATATACTTCATTTATTACTATTACCTTAATTGTCTAATCAGCCGACTATATAAACGAGCACGTAGTACCAGCCCATTAACTACTAGAATTCGCAGTTGTCTCCAGCGTAGCCAGGTTATCCACGTCGCCCCGAAATCATTTATTGGTCCACATTGGCGACAGATCATCTTTCCTTTGTTTTGTTGGTCCACGTCGCCGTGGCTGGCGCCGCTTTGCTTAAGCGGTGTTAAGCGGTGGTGACTTAAATGACGCGGTGGAGGGCCCACCTGCCTCTGTCTGCGTTTTCTTGCTTTCTCCGTCCTCTCCGCCCGTCGGCTAGCCTTATCTGCTTCTCGGTCTCCTCCGTGTGGTCCGCCTGCCTTTTCCCCTCCTTTCCTTCCTCGTCCGCGTCGCTTTCCACCGCGTGCGTCTTCGGATCCGTCGCTGCTGCTGCCTTGGTTGTCTTCGCGTCGGTGGCTGTGTGGAGCGGTCGCTGTCCGCCGCTGTCGCAATCCGTGGCGCCCTTCGTCATCGGTGGTCGTTGTCCGCGGTGGTCGCCGTCATCGGTGTCCTGCGTTTGCCTGTTCGTCTACGGTGAGTTTGGAGGTATGTTCTCGTGCTTCGTTTTATCCATGTCTCCTCCATTCTATTCTTCCATCCTCTTCTCTTTCTTCCGTCCTCCATTCTCGCGGGGAGAAGGGAGGGGCGGGCGGCGAAGAGGAGGGTCGCGACGCGGGGCACCATGGGACACCGCGCGGGATGCGAGTCACCGGCGGGGCGACAAGGGGATGAGCACCCAGCTTCCACGGACGGCGAGGGGGGCTGAGGCGCAGGCCACCGGTGCGAGACGCGAGTCGCCGGCGCTGCTCGCGAAGGCCCTCCTCCGTTTTTGGCGGCGCTCGCGGGGGTTCCGCCCCGTCCGCGGTCGCGCTCGCGCTAGCTCGGGCTCGGGCGGCGGCCATGGCAGGCCGCCTCGATTCGGTGGCGATGGTACCCATGGTACCCATGGCGGAGCGCGGGAGCACCGGCCCCAGGGCGGGCGGCGGGCCGCCGGAGTAGGGCGGAGCGACGGGCTGTCGGGGCCTCAGGGTGCAGGCAAGGGCGGCCATGGGCGATGGCGGCACGACCTTGTGCATATGGAGATGAGGAAGAAGGTAAGGAAAAAAGGAAAAAAAAGAAGCTCACAGGTGAATCCCAGTAACTTTGCTGCTAACGGTGTCAAAGTGACATCCATTTCGTCCCTCTTTATCCTTGCAACCAAACACATAGCTGTGTTCAACCCCACCTCTGAACCAAACATGAAGTTGATTCATCTCGTCTGTTTTTGCATTTTTTTTTTTGCGCCGAGTATTTCCTTTTGTAGTTTAATTGTCTGTGTTTAGGTTTCTTGTTCTAAACTTGAACTGATGTAGGGATATCGGTCGGTTGTCTGTGGTTGGTGGTCTGCGTTTCGGTTCCAATTCAGCTTTGCCGTGACGATTTGGCGCTCAGTGTTTCTGTTTGGGTAAGTTGCTGTATGTGCTGTTTATTTCTAATTTTTGCGCTTCCTGTTTTAGTTCTGTATCTTTATAAAAATTGTTACGTTCTAATCTTTCTATGCTTATTTATGTTGCATACTATTCCGGCCTTAGAGGTCCAATTTTGATTTGTTCATTGTTGTTGCTTTTAGGTTTATTGCTGAGGGTCCTCTTATTTTGTTTACATAAATCTACGTCGTCACGGTTATCTTTGGAGGTCAGTTGTGTTCCTGTTTGAAGTTTTATTTTTTATGTATAAATACATCTGACTCTGTATGTTGTAATATTGGATACATATTTTATTGTTCCCTGTTAATGTTATGGTTTCATCTGCATGTTTATGTGCTCTCTGCATAGTTTCCTTCCTCTCATTTATCAGTTCTAACCATCACATGTTCTCCTTCTTTTTTTATATTTAAGTTTTTTTTTTTTGGATATTTGTCCAATATATTGTACCTCGGAGGGTGACTGGACTGCTGCCATCTGTGTCGTCTCGACTGAGCTTCCGGCCTGGTTATTTGGTCTGATCTTTGAGAGATCTACACCGGATCAACAAAAAAAAGGGGGGGGCGACGGGGGAAGTTTTATTTTTTTATTCTTCATAAGGCGCCCTCTTACCTGTCTCTGTTTTAATCAGAGGATTTACCTTGCTGCTATGTTTGCTCTGCAGCTATCCTATGTTTCTACTTTGAATGCCATTGCTCAGAGATGCCACCTCCCTTTGGTAGCTGGTATCACTGAAATATCTGGTGACGGTGAGGTTTTGTTTGGTGTAGAGATAGCTTTGCCTCTTTTATTTCCCCATGATACGAGCCGGCGTTTTTTCTTTTGGTCCTCTTTGGAATCCATGGTGTTAGGTCCATTTGAAGATGCTGCTTTCCAGGCTTTATGCTTTTTACAAGGATTATATGGATTTACCATTGTTGACTATAGCTATCGAACAATGCACTATCTTTTTAGGATAGCTAATCAGGGTGCTCAACTTGCACATATTGTTGTTGGTGCATCTCAACAGCAGTTTTCGTCCGATATAGATGTAGTAGATGTAGCCCAACGACTAATTGGTGATGTACATAACCTGCCTGTTTCTTTTTAGGATATGATGCAGTGTTTGTATCCAGTATAGGTTCCTTGTTGCTGTGGCTATTACAGTCAATGATTTGGTCCAAATTTTCCTGCGTTGTTTATTATCTATTTATTCTGTGTCGTGTCAGTTTTGTGGCTTGTATGTGTTTTTGCACTTACACCCACTGACGTCCATGTACCACCTATGGTTTTATGCTCCATAATACGAAGGAAAATGTTTAACATTTTATGGTTTCCCTTCTATTTCCTCAAAAATATAGCGATTTTAAGTTTTCTTTCTCGAGATGGAAGCACAGCCGTCATCGTCAGCGAGATTTCCATGTACGTACGTTATGTCAATACGATGCCCGTTTCCTCTCTCGTGTTCTGCCGCATATGATACTAACTGCATGTGTTTCCGTTAATTACCCACGTGTTGCTTGCAATCATGGTGCTGCGCAATGCCTAATGTAGTGTCTACCAATGGAGCTACAACGGCGTCTGTTCAGTACTTCGCGAACGCATCCAGTACGATGCCTCTTTGGCTTGTTCTGGTCTTCTCTGCTCAATTGTCCAAGCCATTTTTTAGTGGTGTTAACTGTACTGCTGATATGTATCGGCCTGTGCAGATGGTTCGTTCTATTCTTGTCTGCCTCCATATGTTAGTCCCTTTGTATCTTCTGATCCAAGTATTAACCTACGTTATGCCCCACCTGTTTTTGGAGGTAAATATGTGTCTTTTACCTCCTTCGCTCCAATATATTCATATCATAGTGTCCATTGGTCTCTCTGTGCAATCTTTGTCCCTGTTGATTCTTAATCAATTCTTCATCTGCACAGCAGCTTTGCCTGCTCCTTTGTTCCCAGTTCTTTCTCCTTTTAGCCTCCCATCCTATATACCACATTCTTTGCCATATATTCCAGATCGTCATCCTGTGATCAATCCTCCATATATTCCTGATCGTCACACTGTGACAAATCCTTTATCTGTGCAAGCACGGCGAAAACGAAGAAAGAGATTAGACCAGAGATTGCTTGCTCGACAAGGTGAGCCACAACATTTGTTGTTCTCTATGCAGAAAAACATAACAATCAGATGATTTATATTTCCTGCACATGATCATGTTGTAGTATCTCACAAGTGTTTCTTATGGCAGGTCCTCTTAATGTCAGTAATTCTGCCTCGCGGTGCGGTCAATTTGACGAATCATATGTGCAAGCCCTGAAAGGTTTGCATGCTTTATTCTCTGTTCACCAACACAGTAATTTGCCAGTCCAGGTTCATACAATTAAACGATTCCTTTTTTCAGTTAGTCATCCGGGAAGATCCTATTATGGTCCGCCAACATATCGTTGCACTCATTGCAAGGCTCTTTTCTGGCTCCGTGAAGGTCTTCGACAAGGTTCGGCCAGAAGAAATGGGCAACCTATATATAATAATTGCTGCAAGGCAGGCAGAGTTATAGTGCCTTCATTTGAGCCGCGTCCTGAGCCATTAGCCTCTTTGGCAAGGTTTGATGGAGATGCAAGGTGCAATAAATTTATGAAGCATATAAGGCAATACAACTGCTTATTTGCTTTTACATCAATGGGTGCTAGGATTGACCGATCTATGAATGATGGCCGTGGTCCTCCTATATTTAAGATAAGTGGTCAGGTTCATCATCGAATAGGATCATTGTTGCCACAGGAAGGCTTGCCTCCAAAATTTATCCAGCTGTATGTTTATGATACAGCAAATGAAGTGAGTAATAGGATCCGTGCGTTAGATCCCTCTGAGTCTTCAGCATCCAGTATAGATCCTTCTATTGTGCAATCTCTGGTTTCCATGCTGGATGAGCACAATCCATTTGCAAGGGAATTTAGAAAAGCAAGGGACAGACTTCAAAGTCATGGTGACCAAGAATTTGCTATAAGAATTGCAGCACCTGCAGAGAATGATCCTCCACAGTACAACCTGCCAACAACTAATCAGCTTGCGATTTTAGTTGTTAATGATTTCACAGTTGATGCTTTCCAACGAGATATTATAATTGAAACCCGGTCTGGTGAGCTTCAGCAAATCTCTGCATTGCATCCTGCCTTTATGCCGTTGCAGTATCCTCTTTTGTTTCCATATGGTGAGCCAGGATTTCAAGCTGGAGTATTATATGAAGATGCTGTGGCTGATGCAGATAATGCTCATGTAAAGATTACAATGCAGGATTATTATCGATATATGCTTCATTATAGGGAGGACCAGCCCAATCCATATTTGTGTTATGGTTCTTTGTCGAGTCAAATTAAGGTAGATGCTCGTGCTTGCATTGATGAGAGTAGGTTATTCTATATTCTTGAGAAGCAGGATGATATACGGGTAGAAAGTATACAAGGTATTACCGATGCAGTGAATAGAGGCTGCGTTCGTGGTTCGGAAACAGGCAAAGTGACTGTTCTCCCTGCATCATTTACTGGTGGTCGTCGCTATATGATGCAAAACTATCATGATGCTATAGCTATCTGTAGAAAATATGGTCCTCCTGATTTTTTCATCACTTTTACATGCAATCCTAATTGGCCTGAGATAACTGAAGGTATGTTAGAAGTTGGGCAACACTCTACAGACAGATCAGATGTGGCTGTAAGAGTTTTTAATATGAAACTTGAAGAACTCTTGCATGATCTGCAGCATGGTGCTTTATTTGGCACAGCAACAGCAGGTGTGTTTTTTTCAGTTTCCTACATATGTTTGCTCTCTTCTTTGAATTCGACATGCTGTTCTATGCTTCACATATTCATACCTATTTTTTTATCAAAACTATGCAGTTCTTCATACGGTAGAGTTCCAGAAACGTGGTCTTCCCCATGCACATATTATTCTTTGGACAAAGACAGATACTTCAGAACCAACTCCGTCTCTTATAGATTCTTTTATAAGTGCAGAGATACCTGATCCTGTGGCTGACCCTCTTGGATATGTTCTTGTGGCTGAACATATGACACATGGTCCTTGTGGCGCATTGAACACATTATGTCCTTGTATGAGGAAAGGCAAGTGTTCAAAATTCTATCCCAAACCCCATTTAGAGGAAACAACAGTTGACAAAGATGGTTTTGCTAGCTATAGGCGGAGGCCAACTGAACTTTTTATTCAGAAAGGTGGTCACTGTCTTGATAATAGATGGATTGTCCCGCATAATTTGGTACTTCTCAAGAAATATCAAGCACATATCAATGTTGAATGGTGCAACAAAACTATATTTGTTAAGTATCTTTTTAAATATGTCACCAAAAGTGCTTGACAAAGTAGCAAAGCTTATATTGAGAGAGTAAGGACTGGCCAGGATGCTCCTTATGATAAGGAAACTGATACACGTAATGAAATTAGGAGTATTTGAACTGCAGATACATCTGTGAATTTGATGCATGTTGGCGGATTCTGGGCTATGATATACATAGGCATTATCCACCGGTTGAAAGGATGCTTAGGTGCATTTGGCAAATGAAAACTTCATATCATATAGTGCTAGAGCCAAGATAAAGACTTTGCTTGAAGAAGAATTCTTAAGAAGAACAATGCGACACGGTGGTTTGCTATAAACCGAGAGAGATGCCACTGCCAGAGAATTGACATATTCTGACTTCCCTTCTAGATGGAAATGGGAGGCCAGGACAAGAACATGGGAACGACGTCGCCACAATCGTCGGAAAATAGGCCGCCTCCACTATGTGCACCCATCTGCTGGTGAACGTTATTACCTTAGACTGCTGCTATTGACAGTCAAGGGATGCACTAGCTTTGAGGATATACGTTTTTATGATGGAGTCCAGCATCCCACATTCAAGGAAGCTTGCAGAGCTCGAGGTCTCATTGGTGATGATCAAGAGTGGTATGCTGCTTTTGATGAAGCTGCAGCATGGGCAACGGCTAGCCACCTTCGTAAGTTTTTTGTGACCATGATATTATTCTGTGGAGTTGCTGATGAATGTTCCTTTTTTGAAAGAGTGTGGAGGTTGCTTGGTGACGATATTCAGTATCAATTTACAAACATGATGGGCAGTAGATCTTACCAGCTGTCTGACACTGATATAAGGGACGGTATATTAGAGGAATTAGCTGGAATTTTTTCTGACAGTGGAAAAGATATTAATGATTATAGACTTCCACGAAGAACTATAGTTGGATCAGGTCCTTTGCACAATCGGCTCATCATGCAAGAACTCTCACATTCTGCGAATGACTTATCAGATGGCTCTGCTCTGGTTTCCTCACTTAATGCTGGACAACTCAGAGCTTTCAATACTATAGTTGATACAGTGCAAAATGGTCAGGCGGGATTCTTTTTTGTTTCTGGGTTTGGAGGAACTGGAAAGACCTATCTTTGGAACTGCATATGCAGCCATCTTCGTGCACAGCGGAAAATAGTGCTCACAGTGGCTTCATCTGGTGTTGCCTCATTGCTGCTTCCAGGAGGCCGAACAGCTCATTCAAGATTTATTATTCCATGTGATCTCACTGAATCTTCAGTCTGTGGTGTAAGTAGAGGAACCATGCTGGGTAGATTGATTCAAGCAACATCACTCATAATATGGGATGAAGCTTTGATGACTGATCGTAAAGCTTTTGAGGCGTTAGATCGGACGCTTCGTGATATAGAATCGGAGTATAATCCAGCAGCTCGTTCTCTTGCATTTGGTGGAAAAGTTGTTGTGTTAGGTGGTGATATTAGGCGGAGATATTACCGGTCGTTGAAGGTGGCAACAGCAGTACAAATTGTTGGGTCAGCTATATTCAACTCCCACCTTTGGTCCAAAGCTCAAGTGCTACATCTAACACAAAACATGAGGTTAGCGAGAGTCCTCCCACGGTTCTACGAGAATCTCGAGTTTAGCTGAATTCAGCGAGATGGATACTAGATATCGGTGAAGGCAAAATTCCTTCGTGGCTCGAGATGGAGAGATTGAACCTTCTTGGATTAAGATACCGAGAGGATTTGTTGATTCCTTCAAGTACGACACGATGTCATCGATAGTTGAAGCAACATACCCAGATTTTGCAACAAATTACAAGAGTAAAACATATCTTAAAGATCGGGCAATATTGACACCTACAAATGAATTGGCTGATCTTATAAATGATCATGTTGTCAGTTCAGTGCCTTCTGAAGCTAGAGAGTATTTAAGCAGTGATACTATCTCAAAACAAACACAAGGCCATGAAACCTATGAGTTATTATATCCAGATGAATTCCTTAACTCCTTAGATGGCAATAACTTTCCAAAACACAAGATACCTTTGAAAGTAGGTGTGCCAATTATGTTACTTCGCAACCTTAATCAAACCGATGGGTTATGCAATGGCACAAGACTTATAGTTACACAATTAGGTCACAGAGTTATTGAGGCAAAAATGATCACAGGTGACCATGAAGGTGACATTGTGCTCATACCTCGGATCAGTCTAACCTTGAAATCAAATAAGTATCCATTTGAGCTTGTCAGGCGTCAATTCCCAATCAGAATATGCTATGCAATGACTATTAACAAGAGTCAGGGGCAGACATTGTCACATGTAGGGATTTATTTAAAAAGACCTGTTTTTTCTCATGGCCAATTGTACGTTGCGGTATCACGGGTGACCTCTAAAAAAGGCCTCAGAATTGCTGTTGAAGATGAGAGTGGGAACTCTTCAAACCAAACCAGGAACGTAGTTTATAACGAAGTATTTGCTGCGTTTAATTTGACATAGCTTTGTTTGAGTAGTATGTTGTAGTATATAGTATCTATGCATGGTGACTCCTTTGTAAATGTGTTTGTATTTGTATAAAGATGATGTGTTGTCTCTTGATTGTTGAGTTTCTTTTTTCTGCCATACATTACTGCATAGTTCATACCAATTGAGCTTACACATGATTGTTTTTTCAGATTACTGTAAAATAGTAAATCAAATTTACTCTGTCCTTACTTTTGGTACATATAGTTCTAATAAGTTACAGAAATATAGCTATTTAGATATATCTATTGAATTTGTTTTGTAGGTTATCACAATGCAGCAATCCAATCAGCGGAAGGTCTATCTTGCAGAACTCAAAGAAGGGCCAACAGCAGAGACAGTCTGTGTACGTGTGATGAGGAAATGGTTATATGATAATACTCAGAATGGTGGCTATGTAAGGTACATGGGCCTGGTTCTTGCTGATGAAAAGGTATAATGAACAAACTCATTTCATTACTCATCCTACAGTATGTAAGATGTTACAACATCAATATAGCTCAACCAACTTACTACCATGTATCTAATGTTAACCAGGGAGATTCCATATATGCCCATATACCGCGCAATCAGATTGAGAAGAAGGAACGGTTCTTGGATCTTGATAAGACATATCGATTAGCAAATTTCATGTCGACCCTTCCAGGAATGTATATGTGCCATTTGTCAAGGAATTTATGATTGAATTCACGGGATTAACAATTGTTCAAATTGTCGAGAACCACACGATACCATGCCAGAATATGTGTATAATCTGACACCGTACTCTGAACTGAATCCCGATCCTCCATACTCACAAATTTACGTTGGTAATTTCTTTGGACTCATATAATATATTAATCTTTTCTTCTTCTTTCTATCTTGTTCTCTCTTTAAGTGGCAAAAGAAAGATTAAAGAGGGTAGCAAACAAAAATATACTTTACCTATTGTTGTTTCTGTATATCACTAACATTTTCTGCATGTCCCTTTCCAATGCGGATGTCCTTGGCATTATATCTACATCAGGAAACATTGTCCAACAACGTGTGGGGAACCAATCACAGCCAATTCCAATGAGAGAGATAGTTATTAAAGACCTTAGGTATATTACACTGTTCTTTATTCAGCACTCTATGCTTACCTGAATGTACTATTAACACATGCCAAATTATATACTTTCTTCGATGATGAACTAAGGGTGACCACGTGGGCTGAACATGCTGAAAATTTTGCTCTTCCGAAACTTCAACTTCCAATCCTTTGCAATCAGTTGTTGTTCTCTTTGTTGGCTGCATAACAAAAACTATGCATCGTAAGCACCGATATCACCTAATGCTAATTATCACTTTGTTTTAGTTAACACGTATTTTATATCTTCATGAGATGGTCGCATTAATCCTATGCGGGTAAGACGCAAGTCAATGGTAGCTATGGTGTCGTTGGTTTTTTAATCCGAATATTCCGTAGGCCCAACCATTCTATGAAAAGTAAGTGATTATAGTATCATCCGGCAAATTCTTTCTTTCTATTCAGCAAATTCTTTCTTTCTATTCATGTCACTGCTTCATGCTATCTGATTATAGCATCTATCATTCAAATTAGATTGGCCAAGGATCCTGTGATTGTATACCAGCCACCACCGACACAACCAAGCGAGGCAAAGTACCTCTATCGATAATAGCACAAACATATAACTTTATCCGAAGTAAATTCGAGGACCCATATGGTTTAGCCGTAAGTTTGAATTCTCTTCTTAACTGGACCTAATAACATCATATGTCTATAGTGTACAGTAACATTATGAATTTCATGTTGCCATTCTCTATATTGTACGAGAGAGCGGGATATAAATTTACGAGTGAAGATCACGGGATTTCTGAAAACACCCCATCTTTGGTATATGGGCTGTAAAAGTGTAAAACTGCTTGTCGGGGGAGATATTAACACATTTCAATGTGCCATATGTGAACGCTGAGACTAAAGCATTGTAAGTTTGCATTTTGTTTTATAGGTTTGGCACCTCTATTAGTTTGGTTAAACATAGGTCCTTCCTATTGTTTTTGTGGCCTCTAAATCGATTCATATATTTTTCTATGAACAGCTACAAGCTTTCATTTACAGCTGAGGATGAAACAGCCGAAGGAAAATTTTTTGCCTATGATACAGAGGCCCGTGTTATTATAAAACGTGAAGCTATAGCTGTGGCCAAACAGCAGGCAAAAGAACCTGGTTTTCCAAGGTTTTTGACCGAGGCAATTTCTAGGAAATTTACTTTCCACGCTATGTTAACCAAAGATTCCTACAGCGACATAAATGACAAGACTTGGATTGTCAAACAAGTGCTCACAGATTTCGAATTTGAAGCTTTGAAGGCAACACGTCAGCTTCAAATCCAAGCATCTGATACTCTGCCTTTGACTCCAGCACATGGAGTATCTACGGTTAACATATTGCAGGGCACACCTCTTCCTCAGGAAACCATGCTCACTCATATTGAAACAGTATGTACAACTCATTCTATACAATTCTGCTTCATTCTTCTTAAGGATTACGTTTTGATTCATATGTTATATATGCTATACTGAAAATAGCTATTCAAATTGGCAACAGACACCACCTCCAAATACTGGTGGCAATGATACACCGCAATCTGGACTCACCACTCAAGGCTCTCCAATACACAGCAACGATCCTTCAGCGCGTCGTGCATTATTCCAGGAACATATAGAATTACCTGAGGTACATATTTGTTCATCCGCTAAACAAACTGTATTAAACTCGATGCATAATCATTATACATGTTATATAGGCTAATTTGCAGCCACATTTACAGGCATCCAATACTACAGTTTCTGTGCTTCCTAAAACTATAACGGCAGCTGTCAACACTGACAAAGACGAGGTCTCATTTATACAGCATATATATTACTCCGGATATGTTTCAGATATTATATATACAAGCATATGCAAATAGATATTTCTTTATGTGCATCTGACTTATGCTAAAATATATTTAAATTTGTATATTCAACCAAATTTAGATTGAAGATGCTCCTGGTGATGATGATGAAACTGAAACAACATATTCAGATAAAGGCACTGCTCCATTGCATTCGTCATCACAGCATGCCACCAAAAGGTAACCCAATGCTCTCCTTTCTATAGACCTAATTAATTCTGAAGCCACTTTGGTTGTGTATATAAGAATCTCAATATAACAACAACGAAATGTCACTATATTATTTCAGGCTAAAGACTGACGAAGGAGTATCACATCGAAAAAGCAACAAGAAGATATCTGGTGGATCAAAGAACACAGAATAAGTAAGTATTGAGCATGTCTTAATAGCCGTGATTATTGATTCTCTATCTTCAGTATGCAACTTAATCATCATTATGTAGGCTTTAATATTTCCAATTACTTAAACTGATATTACAGGTCACATCACTACCGCTACTGCATTTGGTCTATGCATGTCAAAGGTGCTTCACCACATCTATGTATATATGAACTACGCCGTGCCCCGGGCTACGTAGTCGACCTGCCTAACTATATTCAGTTAATCGTTGCCGAAGCTACTACTCGAACTTCCTCTTATCTTTTGTTGTAAAATATGGTATCCTTGTGCAGGCTGTTTCATCCAAACCTATGTATATGTGTTGTAGACTATGACTTAGACCAAATACTTGGCCTGTCTATGTATGTTCAGCTATCTGCTATCCACAATAATATCAAGACTTTTACTATCTTTTGTTATAAAATGTGGTTGGACAGGGTGAACTGTGATATGTTTTATGTAATCATATAATTTGATTCAGTTTTCCTCTTTGTGGTCCATTAAAAAACTTGCGATTGTACAAAAACCAGACAACTTTTATTTCCAAACAGATCAAGCATACAGTGGACTAATTAATCAATTGATCGTCAAATAATACTGTTATTCTTCGCCCCTCCACGACATCTTAGACCAAAATAAACCGGCCCATTCAGCCCATTCAGCGGCAAAAAATAAAAAAAAAACAAAAGGAACTCGAGTTCCACTCGCCATTGGGCCAAACTAGATAAAATTAGATGGGCCGCTCCACATTACTGTAAAAGCCTCTCCAAATTTTTTCTACTCTAACTGAAATAACAAACCAGCTCATTACATTTAATATACCTACCGATATAGATAGGATAACCTCAGAATTAAAGAAGCAAGATAAAGTAAAAAAAAATATTTACCTACCCACCGCTTAAGAACCTCGGCGGACTCCGCCTCGTATACTTCGGTCGCATATATTTAGATCTAAATCACCGGAATAGTTGCCTTTCTCAGCAAAACTCCCTCCGCCACAGCAACAGCACGAAGATGACAGATCCAGAGCAAGGCTAATCTACGCCGTCGTCCAGTGCGCTGCTGTTACGCCGCTCCACAAGGTAAATCCGCTCGATGATTAACTGCACTATTCTTTCCTTCATGCTGGGCCCCTACAATTCACAGCTGCCTTTCTATGATCATAGACTCAAAAACATAGTTCTAACCTAGGCAATTTATGTTCGTATTATTTCAAAAAAATTTAAATAATAATATATCATATGCTTTTCCTGTGCAGAGGAACCAAACGACCTGTGAGCCAAAAAATTCCAACTGTCAGTATAAGATATATACGGTTTCATGCTTTCCAGTAACAATGAATACAGGTAAAGAAAATTTCACACCACCACACTGCCAATCTTTAGAGGAATATATCAAAGTCCCTGTTATTTCAGATCCAAAAAATTTGCACTAACTTGAATTTGTCTCTTTGATTACAATCTATTGCAGAAAACATCTCCCAGCTCCGAGCTATTGGCAGAATAAGAAAGGGAAAAGAAACTGTGTTCGGCCCATACACAGTCAGTGCACTAATATCGTCATATCTGCAAAACTATGACGGCATTGCCGTAGTCAGCTTATCTCCACCGAATTTTATCATAAAGTTTAACCAGGATACTTCTCTACTGCAATTTGTTTCTCATGGAGCTCTATCAGGACCAGACTTTATACTTGATATTGCAATTTCAACTCCAGAATATGAATCCTTTGAAATACCATGGATGATAAACCGCAACGATTCAGGTACTTTTTTTTCAACACCTACTACATGCAAAATATTTCACTCAAACAATTACTAGATTCATTGTTTTTTCATCATCGATACTTTCAATCTACACCACGATAACTTACATAGGTTACATTACAAACAGATGAAACTATCACATCGGATCCACCAAAAAGACACCTTGACAATCTCACTGGACAACCATATGGAGGTCAACCCTATATGTCTCAGCTTATCTTAAAAGCAGGCTTAGGAATTGCTAGGCCAGGTATGGACTCATATCATCTCATCGTCCCAAACAATGCAACTGAAAATTTATATCATCTCTATCACTGTTACTGTATAGATATATCAAAGGAAACAGAGAAGATCCTTATAGACACATCCACCAACAGGTGCCAGCACTTTATAGGTAATCATATATTTTGCTCCTTCTAAAACAGAAGCCACATTTATAGACTTAAAACTGTTCTTTGCACTGCACAGCACATACTTACAACCAAAAACTTACTGTAACAGGTACATCGAAACAATATTTACAGCCAGACTTTAGCTGCTTAATGATTGGTGAACTCCACGATTTCTACTACGCAAAGTTCAGTGCTTTCAGAAAATGCAAAGAAATAGGAAAAGAGATCCATGAAATTGCAGAGTCTCTCGAGAACAAGTTACAGCCTATACTCAATTCCATCCATGGCAAAGCTGCACTTTTCAGAAACAATATACCCGACACAGTGCAATGCCAGATTATGAATCTTCAAGCTTCTGTAACGTCAGTCCAGCAATACATAGGAGAAGAGATATTCAGTTTAGACAACACAACACGTCCTGTTTATAAAAGAAAAGGCTTGATGCCAATGAATTTCAGAGGACATTTGACAGCAAACTATAAGGTACCTATTTGTTGCTCCATTAAACATTTTCTCTATTCCTCATTCACAATATATTATATGCCAGTCTCTACTGAATAATAATCAAAATATTTTGATCTGAAATGTGCGCACATCATATTAACAACAAATTTGTTTTTACATGTGCAGCCACACATGCCAGAGGCATCATTGTCCACCCTGAGAGAAACACTGAACCATGTAGTCCACAGGATCTATAAAGAGGCACCAAATATCCACACTCAGATTGCATCAAGCAACATTATGCGGACAAAAATAGCAACTTCCAAATTTCAGCACACCTACATAGCAAAAAATGCAGCAACATCTGCAGAGGCTGAAGCAATAGCTATGTATCGTTTCCTCAAGTACATGAGCAATGTTGATGGATACACCATCGTTGATGAAAACTATCCATCTCTCTTCAGGTTACTCACTATGATTGACACTCATACAACAGAGTTAAAAAGTCTGCAGTTATGTGCTACTGACGCAATGAGAATTATCAATGAAGTCTATGAAGATATCAGAAACATCTACAGAGGCTCAACTGGACAATGGTATCATAAAAACAAAAAGATACTTACCAAGACTATTTTCAAATCTCTAAAATTAGCTACAGAGTACCATCAAGCAGCACAGAAGAAAATTAAGGTCTTCAATAATAACAAGGTACTTTAAACAAATTTCTACTTCATGCATAGTTAAGTCTTCATTTAAGGATAACATATATATAACCTCCTACAAATCTATAACTGCAGCAAGAGTTCAATTCCACAATATTCAAATCATGCTACTATCCAGGACCAGATGAGGACTAAGTTTGCAATTCCTAACACCAATCACAAGAGTTCAGTGCTTTTGTAAACTATAATCTCCGCAGCTGAACAAACCAAGGATGCACACTCAGTGCACACTACTGTATAAACTCTATTCTCTACTGTATCATGTAAACCTTGTACAGTACTCCATAGCCTGTATAATATATAGTACTTTCTCTTTGTCTCTTTCCCTATGTACATATATGTATAATATACAGTACTTTCACCACGAGCGCGCAAGGTGCGCGCCTCCTACTAGTTTTGTATTGGATGCGGTGGCCTCTGCTTTGCGATCCGATCTTCAGGACAGAAGTCACTACAAGCCACGCCATGTCCGACAACGGCCGCGTCGTGTGCGTGGTGGCTATAGTGTTTCTAATGCTCTCCCAGGCAAACTGTAAGTACTGTGCAAACAATTGATCTTGATATTCTTGTGTATTAGTAAATTTAACGGTCGGTGCTTGGATACACATGTGCGTTATTAGTTATAATATACACTGATATAATTAAGCACGTTGTTGACTTGTTGTTACAGGTCGCCATTCAATCAAGGTTACTAGTAATAGTGTCAATGCTAGCATGATCGAGGACACCGTGTCATTAGATGGGAATAATGACTGCGGCCTCCAGTTTTGCGTCAAGCGTGTGCTTGCGTGCGATTCTGGCCAAGGAGCTATCGACTGCTACTGCTGCGAGATTGATCCGAGCGGGGACTGCTGGGATACAAGGAACGAATGTTTGAAGCGTTGCCCTCACTGCAAATCCTAGAACAACAACAATATAAGAGATTATTATATGCTTAGATGTCATAATAAATAGAAAAGTGTTATTTCTTGATCTCAAACTCATACGATCTTACGTTGTATGATTAATGATGCGGAAATTCTACCCTTAGGGGCACATGCATGCGGAAATTCTACCCTTAGGGGCACATGCCCCTACAAGACCTTTTGTCGACTTCACTGAGCATGCATCTTGTGTTGAGTATATTGTTATTTAAATTATCTTATAATCCGCACATACGTTACTACATTAATTGGACGACGAGCGTCAGCAGAGAGCACTGAACTTGACGTAATATGTTCTTTGCACTTAATCGTGGTGCTTACTTTGTTGAGCATGCTATTGTATCAGCAAATATTATTTCCGATCGATCGATCAAGTCGGCACCTAGCGCCAAGCACGATCGGAATCAGGCCGTAGATCGCCGGTGTTGTTAACAAAAAAAAGTGAAATACACTGTAGGGCCTTTAACTTGCAGCAAAGTCTTATTTGGGTCCATTAACTAGGAAACCAGACATCCGGCCCCTTAAACTTGTAGCCCTGTCTTATCTGGGTCCAAAACCGGAAATTTACTGCACTATTTTTCAAAAACACCCCTCCCTTTTTTCTCCTTTCCTCCTTTATTCTTTCGGATGGGCGGACGACGGGCGGCAACTTCTTCGACACCTCCCGGCACCGCGCGGCAACTTCTTCGACACCTCCCGGCGCCGCTCTCGGTTCCTCCGCCGACATCCTCCATCTCCCAGGACCGGCACCGGCGAGCGTGCGGGCTCGGCCCTCCTCTGCTCCTTCGTCGTGCGAGCTGCTCCATCCACGTTCGCGGTGGACTTGGGAAACGGGCAGCGACGCGGCAGAGCAAGGCTCACCGGCGATACGCGGTCCGGCGTGCGCGGCGCAGCGGAGAAGGAGGAAGGGAGCGCAAGAGAGGGAGCTAGAGGAGCTCGCCCGCGCTCGCGCAGCGGCGCCGCATCTGACGGCCGCGCGCCCTCGCCGGCGCCGAACTGGGGCGGCGTCTTGACAGCGAGGAGCAGGGGGGCCTCCGTCCACGCGTGCTCCGCCTGGAGCCGCGCACGGCGCACCGTCGAGAGTCGCATCGCCATCTGTCGCGAAGGCCGCGTACGCGCAGGGGCAATGCTCGACGCGATACGGGCGGCCGGATGGGATCCCGCGGAGGCCAAGGCGGCGGCCGTCACCGCACCCACAAGGCGCCACGCTGCGGAGGCCAAGGCCATGGACGCGTCATCCCGACGCCGGTGAGGACCCTGAGCGCCGGGGTGTCCCGCCTCTGCCGCGGCCTCGATTTGAGCGGCGGCCATGGCGAACACTTGCGTCCATGCGTCCGTGCGTGGGCATCCGACGTGAGTGGTGCAGCGTGGCCGTATCGAGCGCATCTCCTGCGGTCGGGAGCCGGGGCGGCCTCCCGCCGGCGGGAGCAGGGGTAGGAACGGCCGCACGTTGCACAGCGACGCGCCGGCGCCGGCTGTGGAGTAGCGCACGTGCCGATGGTGGGACGGGTCCCCGAACACATCGGCCACGAGCCCCAGCCCGGTCACGTCGCGCAGGGGAACACCACCACAGCAGCCATGGACACCACCGTGCAGAGCTCGCACCGTCTCTACTCTTCGCCTAAATTTACGATGCACGCACCGGCTCTCTCAAATTCCTTGCAACCGTACAAGCTTTTAGGTGTTAGCTAGCCACCAAATGTGATTCCATCAAGAATGATCGAGAGGTAGGGCTGCACGAGTGAATTTTCCATCCGCCGTCCACCATGGCCGCCGACCGGGTTCTGGCCGTCCAGTCATGTCTGGGTCGCTGTCGCCGTGATCCCTGGCCGCTCCACTGCCGCATGACCCTGAGCCCCTCATGACCAACCCTCAGTGCCTTCACGTCTTTCGATCGGAGCCGCGACGGCGGAGCCTCCCGTGACCGGAGCCGTGGCGGCCTTCTCTCCTCGCCACCCAGCACCGCCTGGGCGCGCCGGCGTTGTGCAACGCCCACTCCACCATCGCGTCGCTCATCGCGCTGCTGACCGCGGGCTCCACGCATGGCGAGAAGGTCACCACGCTCTCCTGCCTCTGCTCCGCGCATAGGAACAAGGAACGCGCCGCCAGCGCCAAGTAGTGCATGACAGGGAGCAGCCGTGGCGTGAAGAGCGCCTCGAAGGCTGCGGACGCGAGCTCGTGGCGCGCCAGCACGGGGTCCAACACGATGAGGTCGAGCACCGTGGCTGCAGCCGAGGCCCCGCCGCCGGCATGGGCACTCAGAGGAAGAAGGACTCAAGGTTGAGATGGGAGATGGGGGAGAGGTGTTTTTGAAAAATAGTGCAGCAAAACCAGCTTGGTTTCCGGTTTTGGACCCAGATGAGACGACCTGCGAGTTTAAGGGGGATGCTGGTTTCCTGGTTAACGGATCCGATGAGGCTTTCTTCTGAGTTAAAGCTCTACGGTGCATTTCACTGAAAAAAATTAAAGGAAAAAACACGTAGCTCTCCGGAATTGTGCAGACGATGCGATTGCTGGCTTGGGCTGGGCTGCAATGCCAATCAGGCCTTGTAAGGGCCCAATCCGGTCGGTCATTCATTTTCTTTTTTTTTCCCCCGCGTACTTTCTCTCTCTTCGTTCTCTCGACTCCGGTTCCCCCTGCCTACGCCCTCTGTCTGTCTCTCGCGGCGAGGACTGGGCGACCGCCGCCGCCGCCGCCGCCCTCCGCCAGGTGCCGAGGTCATCCTCTGGTCGTATTCCTCGGGCCTTCGCCGGCGATGAGCACCCAAGTACGCCTACCCCCTTCTCTGTTCTCTCCACTTCCTTCTATGCAAAACCGAGTTCCCAAACCCTAAGTTAAGCCATTTGTGTATTCGGATCTGATCCGCTCTAACTACTGGAATTCTTCCAGCAGAATAAAAGGCTCAAGGATGTGGAGATCAGTTTCCCTATCGTCTATGGAACCATTTCCTTCTGGCTCGGTAAAAAGGCCAGCGAGTAAGTTTCTGATTCACAACATACTGAAACTTCTCGCGCTGTGCATACAGATTGATCCTGTGAATTATTACAGTGAATTCAATGTAAAATTTGTTTTGCCCAACCTTTGTATGCAGGTACAACTCTCACAAGTGGACTGTATATGTCCGCTCTGCAAACAATGAGGATCTGAGTGTCATAGTTAAGCGTGTGGTGTTTCAGCTTCACCCAAGTTTCCAGAATCCAACAAGAATCGTGGAGCAGCCGCCTTTCGAGCTGTCTGAATCGGGATGGGGAGAGTTTGAGATAGCCATAACCCTTTATTTCCACAGTGATGTCTGCGACAAGCGCTTGGATTTGTAAGTCTCATTGGTCTTGTGTTTTCAGAGTTGTTTATTTCTTGGGCAAGAGGATAATTAGTAATGCAAGTGATGTGCCGATGTAGGTTTCATCAGCTGAAGCTGTATCCAGAAGAAGAAGCTGGGCCTCAATCAACAAAGAAGCCAGTTGTCGTGGAAACATACGATGAGATCGTCTTCCCTGAGCCTACAGAGGCTTTTTTCCAACGTGTGCAGAATCATCCAGCAGCTAATGTGCCCAGGCTTCCTCCTAGTATAACCTTGCCTCCCCCAGGTACAGGTATGTTCCTTTACAACATGTATGCCTTGTATTTCACAGTATTAAATGCCGAAGTAGCACTATGTGACTTCCAATCATCTAGGCTCTATGGAAATTGTTCCGTATGAAAAGAAGCGTGGTGACACTAAGGATCATCCTTTGAGTCAGTGGTTCTCCAATTTCTCTGAGGCTGATGAGCTTTTGAAACTGGCTGCAGCTCGGCAACAGGTGAGAATTGGCTAGCAGCAACTGTCCTTATTTTTCTGATGTGCATATATGTGCTAAGCATACTGCTTGAACACTAACACTTTCATATGAAATTTGTAAAACGTAATGAAATTATTCTGTTGGTTCATGCAGAGTTTTCTCAATTTATATCTGTTTGGCAACTATATCCATAATAGAGTTCAGGGATGCAAAGTGAATTTTTCCTCTCATAAATGACAGAAAACTCTCAGTGCCTAGTTTTGTACTGTTTGTTCCTTCTAATATGCATGTTGCACTATTGTGAGCAAACAAGAATGGAAAATTTCACATTGGGTGGGTGCTAGTGTTGATATTGCTTTCATTTCATCTACTTGATTAGTTTTCAAATCTTGCTCAAAAAAGAATGTATACTGCTCTTCTTGGGTATGAATGAACATAAATAATGGAATGGGGAAAATCAAGTTTCAAAAAGGACGCTAAGCCACCATTGGTCGCTCTGCCTGTGTGCTCCCACCACTACTTTGCCCCTGCTTCTTCCGCACACGTGAGGGTGAGCAAAATCGAGCAGAGGGTGTGCCAAATCGAGCAACTTAGACACCACGAGTTAGGCAAAGATGGAATCACAATGCAACAAACCATTTTGCCATTCTAACCTCGTAATACTCTTCCTTTCTTCACCATCAATGGGTTCCGACAGTTCATGCCACGTTTAAATGGACACCTGGGCCTAGGCGACATGCTAGGTCTCTGCCTAGTGCTTAAGCATGCCTAAGCGAGCGTTTAATGATGTTTTTTTAACACTGGGGAAAACAACATCCTGTGATTTGACATTGGATTATTTTCATCCTCCAGGTGCAGGCTCACATAGCCAAGCTGAGAAGGCAGTTAACCATGATAGAAGGAATGCCCCAGCAATCGAAAGCCTTTTCTGGTCAGTAAAACTTCTTGTTTTTCAATGATTATGCTGGTGGGTAACTGGTGATGAACTTTTACTTATCTTCTATGTTCAGTTCCTGGACAGCAGTTTAGGCACATCTAGTGTAGCAATGTTAGCGCACCTGATTGTAAGGAAGATGTTGGAATGGAATCTTTCAACAGCTGCTTGACAAATTGGATGTGTAACTCTGTATTCACATTGAGGTGGCTGCCTTAGGCTTGCAAATGATGTAATATGCAGATCACTGTGTATATTCTATGGAATGTAGTACCATATTAGGCTTATAAGAGAACATTTCTAACGTGACCTGTTCTCTTTCTTTTCCTATATCGCCATTGCTGTTCTTTTCTATGTATGAAAATGGCATATCTTTTTTGTTAACCTTATGGTTCTTACAATTTTTTTTTTTTTTCTGTATGATGATTGATCTGCCACAGTGAAAGTGAGTAAGGACAGACTAGGATCAATTTTTTCTAACTGTTTTGACGCTACAAATAGTTATGAACATTAGCATTGTTGACTAGGAATTATGCTATGCTTGTCGACTCTGACAGGGAGCATGGCTTAACAGTAAGTAACAGTGCTGAACTGCTGATTAGTTTGACTTCCTGTGATCCTTTTTTTTTTTTTGCACAAGCCTTATGTAATCTATCAGTCAATATATTGCTGATCTTTGTGCCATTTTCTATGGACGAAATGAATGGCATAATATTCTACTGTGACCATTTTGTGAACTGAAACTTCGTATATCAGCATGCATGTTCCATATTTGTAATCACAAGCTCGGTATCCAGTAAAGTAATCTGAAGCCATAGGCGTGGCAGTACAACTGCTATAGTTCACTGTTCTCTAGTGTCCTGGACTGTCCTTTAGGTGTCTTCATGAGTGGTTGTGCACTGTGCAAGATTATGCCTTGTCTGGGCATTGCAACTGCCCATATGACTATCAATGCTGACTCGTGACTGTAAAGTTTTGTGCTGCCGACATATTTTTTACGTTCACTCGTCTTAATCAACCGTTTACTCTCTACTTTTGAACTAGGAAGCATTTTGTCTTGCATATAGACCAAGAAATCATTCAACATGGCTTTATCAAAACCGTTTCTTTGGAATTTAGAAACTCATGACCACTTATTTCTAAACCATGGGTTTGATGTCTTTGGCTTATATACAACCATAATTTCTTGGTACCGTAGTTTTCCAAAACTACACCATTCCAACAGGCAAATAGTTAGTAGGTGCATATGGGACAACACTCTTGAAATAGCCATCTGATGAACATAATTTAGCCTACTTCTGGGCCCTCAATATTTACATTTGCATCTCGGTAAATTTGATTGGAAACTGAATAAAGAGTACTAATCCCTGCTGCCGGCGAACGAAGAATACCGTATAAGAAAGTGTATCAAAAACCTGGCTAAAACATGAATGTGCCCTAGTGAACCTCTTAGACCTCAGCCTCTTCTGGAACTGAACGAATTGAGCAATAGTTTCTATGATGACACCGTTCTGCTCTCGCAAGAATGGGGAAACCAAACCCCTGCATTACTAATGTACAGAGCTTTACCGTTTGACAAGGAGAGGACATTGCAAAATCTACAACTCTGCAGAGTAGAACAAGTGGATCAATGGTGTCTCTCTGCAGAGGAGAACTGCAGAGGAGAACAAGTGGATCAATGGTGTCTCTCTGCAGAGAAGAACAAGTGGATGAATGGTGTCTCCCTGGAGACGCCAACCACCGGCCTAGCCTAGGAGCCTAGGATGGATCGTAGTACACAGTCCCGGGGGACCCTTTCGAGTTCGCTCGCTCTCTCAGCTCTCGCCATGTTTGATGGATCATTCCATGCATGGTCCTGTTCTTCCAGCCTGGTCGCCTCCAAGGACAAGAGGAACCTTCACAAGATTGCCTTGCCCGGTGCCCGCCTCCATAATACTCCAATCAATCATGTGACCACCTGCGAGTCACGTCTCGATGCATGCTTGCAGCTTGTTTTTCCTTCCGCCGTCCATGGCTGACGCATGATTAGTCGCGCGATTAGTTGGGGATGGCTTCATTCATTTGTTTGTTTATTTAATCATGATTAGTTCGTGGATTCGTGCAGTGGTGGATAATGATGACCTAGTCCTAGTCTTAGCTGCAGGTTGAGGACGCCGGCCATGCGTGTACTTGCGCGGTGGCGACCGTCTCGGCGTGCGGCCGGTGCGGTGCGCACGAGCGCGTGTGGCCGTGTGGGCGTGCCTGCTGTCTGCTGATCGATTACGCCCGCGCGCCCTGCGATGCGACTTGCTGTCTCGCTCTCACTCACCTGCAATGATTCGCGTCAACGTCGCCGGCGACGAGCCACCGGCCGCCTGAGGGTGAGCGAGTGAGTTTGGCCATGTGGAAGCTCAGACGTCGCCGTCGACGTGGGCATGCATGCGTGCGTCGCCGATCGGTCGAGTCGATGCCACACGTAGCGCTCCAGTAGCATACCCTACTGCGTGCGTGCGTGCGTGCGTGCCTCCGTGTCCTGGAGCCTGGAGGTCTGGTCGGTAAGCTCAAGCGTACGTCAGGCTTTGTGCCTGTGCTCTGCTATCTTCAGTAGTTTCAGAAACTTCAAAATGCACATGCGTCTCTTCAGAATTGAGTAGCTAGAAGTTCACCAGCAGCTAGCTGGTGCGTTCTCTTACGTCTGAATCGCTGCAATGCAAAGCAGAAGCAAGCATACGACCGGTAGATTATTGGACCGACCGACGAGGCCTCTTCGTCAGAGTTCAGTAGCCAAGCCAGGAAACCTTCCTCTGCTCTGAACACCGACGAGGCCTGCTTACCGCCGGCCACCTGCAGCTTGGTACTCTTACCCGTCGGCTGGTTTGGTGTCCAAACCAAACGCATCCATCCATGGAAGAAGAAGCTTCAGCCATCTGCACACACGCACACGCGCGGTGTGAAGCGTCATTGTCGCCGCGGCCACGAGTGCCGCCCTTTGCCGGCGACGGCGACACGGCACTCGCTGTCGACACCAGACACCAGTGTTTCCAGCTTGTCTACCGTTCTTCGATCGGTCCCTGGATCTCAAGGACGATCCACCCTGATTTGTACGTCCCAACCAGCCGCACGCACGTCTTGCCTATATATGAGAGGATTTCAAAAATAAACTAGAGCTACTAGTGCATTGCTCGATCTAACCGCCGGAGATTCACCAAACTAACTAGCAAGCTTTGCCCGTGCATCTGCAGAAGCTACTGAGCTGAGCCAGCACTGAACCTGCAACTCTATGAACAGCTGCGACGACGCTGCTAGCTACTGTTCGTTGGGCAGCTTCATCAGCAGTTCAGTTAGGTGCGTGTGCGTACGTGTGCAATGCAAGCCTGTCTGGTGTACTGTGCAGTACGGTGGTAGCAGCAACGCAGTGCGATCTTTCTGAAGATCTCGCCGGCACTGCTTGGTTTGGTCCTGATTTGGGCATGGCCGACCGGGACCCCTACGACTGTGTCCGTGCATGTACCCTGCTGTGTCCCTCTCTGCACGCTCGATCGCCTCTGTTTGCTTGGTAACCATTTAGGCCTTTGCTGCCACTTGCTAGCTAGTTTGGTGGGTGAAGCAAGCAAGGGTACGTCCAAAAGGCCATTTCTTCATGCATGAAAGGGTTAGTTTCTGTAATGTTGGGTCCATCCCAGGCTCCGCTAGCTGGTTTTACCACTAACATCAGCATCATGCAAAAGGAGCTGATTTTTCCCCCCAAGCTTGGTTTCATGGTCATCATCAGGGGATTAAAGTGAAGTAGAATGTAGAGATTTGTTGAATGGTCAGTGAGTGGGCAGTGCAGCAAGCAATTAGTCAAATAAAATAAATAAACCTTTTAGTATTATTATTCTAGTATGGCCGGAGTGCATGCCAACATTGTGTTGGTTGTGCCCATACAGGCTTGCTGAACGACTGAACGACAGGCAAGCAGCGCTTGTGAGTGCTGACTTGCTGTACCCTCACTGAACCACACACAGACTTTTTAGTCATGAAAAAAAGGGGCTTTACATACATATCTGAGAAATATCCAAATAATCACCTGGGATTGAGAGAGGATGATGGGCGATTATGATATTTGTTGGGCGATGGTTGGTGTTGGATTGGACCATCCATGCATGCCTTGGTTCCTGGTTCAGCTAGAACAGCAGTTCTACTGCTACATATTCATGATGTTTTTTTACATGGATTCCCTGAATTTGATATTTTGATACTTCACTTGTAGTAGGCTGTGAATTATCCATGGTTGGTCCTACCTGGCCCGTTTGGAAGAGGTGAAGGAATTCAAAGGATTTTGGATCCTAGTCCTCCTTTTCTGAATATATAGGCCCCAAAAAAAGACATTTGAAGGCGATTGGTTCTTAGTCTGATCACCAAGTCTGATCACCAAGTGATAATGCAGGACATGATCAACTAACTAATTGAAAAAAAAAAGAAGATGCACACAAACAAGAGTTAGTGTGGTACATAATGCAAGTAGGAGTATTAATAATCCACCAAAAAGCAATGGATACCATCACCCCAAATGCCGCATTTTGTTTGTCTCAATCAGACAATCACTCTTGATGCCCTGCAATACCAACGGATGGTAGCCAAAGCTGGATGGATACCTTTGGAATTTGGATATGAAACTTGCACTGGCTGTGGTTGTAGTCTTCGTCTCCTGCAAGTCAAGCAGGTGATTTTCTTTTTTTCTTTTCCTTCCTCACATAGTGCAGCAAGCAAGTGGCACATCCATGATCCATGTTTGATGGTCCAACACCAAGCTCAAAAGAGGGCCACCCATATATGAATGTAGTGTAGCATCCTCCGATCCATCGCCTATCATTAGGTAGATGCAACAACTAGTGACGAGTGCCATAGGTTGCCACAGTAAGTGCGGCTCTTTAATATAATCTATTTTGCACCTGACAAGAGATTGTACATTTGTTGAGATTTTGTGCTTCGTCTGCAAAAATCAAGGATCAGGATGAAACAAAGCAGATGCCGTGGTATATTCCTGGCTGAATATAACATTCAGAGAATCAGAATAGAGCACTTCTCTGCACTAACTGCTTTCGTTTTCATTCTGAGAACATTATTTTTTAAAAGTTTTTGCTATATACAGGATCAACATCACAATAGAATGGCAACCAGTCTCGGCATCCTTTGGAACGAAGGAAAGTAACATGGAGGGAGTTTTAAATGATCAGTCCTTTCCAGAAAATTGGAACCGAGTACACTTCTCTGCACCACTGACTAAGATTTGGCTCGCAGTTTCTGCATCATCCTTCTTTTTAATTCTCTAAGATTATATCTCTAACTACTGCACTTATATTATTTCTGCTAGAATATTCTTTTGAAGAAGAAGTTTTTTCTACATACAGAATCAGCATCTCAATAGTACGGCCACCATTTATGTGTCCTTTGGTACTTGATCTGCAGGAAAAATGGAAGAGCTTAAAATGATCAGAGTTCTTTTTTAAAAGAAAATTTCCTGTCCAGTCCTTTGGGACAAAAGATCGAACCCTCTATAATAATCAAAATGAAATTCCTATGCAGTGGCTTGTTCAATAAATAAATAAATAAATAAATTATAATCAGAGGAAGCATTTGCATCACCTATCACTTAACAGTCCCTGCTTCGTCTCTACTCTCCACTAGTGTGCACTGTGCAGAAACAAAGGTGAGGCATGGCGGACTCCAATCCATAAACAAAATATATCGCATTTGCAGCAAGAAATTTGCATTGAAGCAACGTGTTCTACTGTTGTCCATATCTCATCTCCAAGAAAAAAAGAAGAGAAAATCCATCAACGAAACGGGACGCAAACGACAAACTAAATCCTATAACTTGTAGTAAGTTGTGTATAACCCGACAAATTTCATAAAAGATGAGTAGACAATCCAATTAATGCAAGTTTGAAGATTTCGGGGAAAAGGGATTTTATATAGTCGATCTCACGTTTCGAAAGGCCTTGGATTTCAGACAGGACGACGTATCTGCGTATGGGACGTTGCTGCCAAACATAAGTGTAGATATGGAGCTACAGCTTTGCTCCTTTTCTGATAAATATAAGTGTAGTGGTACGGCCACATTAGGTGCCTGCTAGACACTGCCAATCTACCATGTGTGTCCTCCTCTATATCAGTTGGCAGATCGAGAGATATTGCGATACAATGAGGTGGTGTTCAATGCTCAACCGCCGTGCATGCCTTGTGAAGAAGAAGGTAGCTGTGTGGTCTGGTCTAGGCTTCTAGCCTTTTCTGTTTCCAAATTTGCATGTAATCCTGATCGAAAAAAAATAATTCTCAATTTCTGTTCTTTTCTATTCCTTCGTCATGCCACAACTTGTAATCTGCCTATAATATGATATAAAATATATTAATAATTGTCCCAAGTGCAATGAACCAGGTGAGGAAGTCCATCTTTTGCCCTCCATTATCATGTAGACAGAGCACTTACAAGGATGGACGAACGGTCTGCCTGTCGTCAACTCGCATTTGCTTAAAATTAAAAAATAGTAATGTCAACGCGCTGCTTCTTGTTGTTGTCTCGTGCACTAGTGAGACACCTCAGATGCATGGGTTGACCTAGTCACACCTATAGGTCTATCTTCATATATATGAATTGCATTGCATTATAGCAAAAAAGCGACCATATATATCTAGAGTTCTTTTACAATACTTGAAATTTCCTCTCATTTCCTTCCTTTTCTATATAAAATTCCTATTTTATTCATAGAGGGTACGTATGTCATTTTGCACCCCCACCAAAACACCGTGCCGATCCGCCCAGGCCCTGAACCGGGCAGGAGCAAAGGACCACGGGCAGTCCGTTCGTCACTGCTGCAGCTTGTCGAGCGCCACTAGCAGATCTGTTCGATCTCCATCATGGAATGGAACACTGTAGCGATGGCATCCTAGATCGCAGATTGCCATGATCCACAGATTAGCTGCCGCCGATGCAAAAGAAGGCGGAATCCGCGCTTCTGGCATCCACGACTCCGAACGCAGCAAAAAACGGCCGCCGGAGTTCAAGAACCAGTAGGCTCAGACGACGCGCTGCTGCCGACTAATGCAATACGGCAACACCCTGCAAGATCTCCGGTTACATCATTAACATTAAAATCCAGGCCAGTGCGTGTGATGATTTCGGTTTACGTTTATTTCCCTGTGACGTTAGATTCCTTGAACTGGTTCGGAGTTTGTGCGTGGAGAAAAGTACGATTTACAAATAGATTAGTATGAACACATTCATCTAACTATAGTACGTTAATCACAAAACCTACCTATACTACTCTAATTATTATTTTTTGTAATTATTAAATTATTACTGTATTACCCTTGATCATAAAAAAGAAATACAAAAATAGAATTACCACTCCTTTATTTGGAGTTATAATCATCTAAGTTTCGGAGGAAACAGGAGGAAATTTGACGCATATGGCCCACTGACCATAGACATGGCAATTTCCTCTTGTTTCCTCCCTCCCATTTCCTCCCATTTCCTTCGGTCTTTCTAGCCGTCGGATCGGTTGACGTGAGCCATCGAAATTATCCCCAAGCATTGTAAAATTTCTCATATATCTATGATGGTGAACCAAATAAAAGAGTGTGCCTTTTCTTCATGCTTTTGCTATTCTTGCATTGTTAGTGTAAAGTGAGCGAGGGATATGATTATATTTGCAGTCGAAATAGAAAGAGAATAACCGAAGAACGAGGACTGGCGGTGTAGAAATTTATATGTATTGTCACGAGGGAAATCCATCACAACAAATTAATAGACCCAAATGACAAACCAAACCCTATTTGTTAGCAAGAACAAATTTCGTCATAAAAGAATACATAGAAAACCCACCATGTTTTTTAGTTTTGAAAATAAATTACCTTTTTAGAGAACGGAAAAAATCCAACCACTGTAACCATCACAACCAAGTCCGATAAAAATAATAGGAAAGAAAACACACAAATAGAAAAAAAAAATCTTATATGCAAATTCTATTACTCCAAAGCGACAACATCATGATCAACTCTTTGCTCGTCAAATGAAACTTCCCCCCTGTGTTTTTACCAATATAAATGATCCTCCAAAGATAACCTACCTAAAAGAAATATTTTTGTTTTTCCTTAAGACCTTGTTTTGGAGTGGATTAGGGTGCAAAATTAATTAATTAATTTACAATCCAATCTACTCCAATACACGTGGATTAAGGTGCATACGAGTGTAGCCAAACAGACCTTAAAAGGGTATCATTTGGACTACACCTTCATAAAAGTTAATTTTTATCCTACTAATGCTCGTGAGACAGCCTCCACGCATGTGAGTGTAGATCTTAGATGGGGCTAACCCATTATCTACTCCATCCGTTCCAAAATAAATGTCGTTCTCGCTTTCCGAGAAATAAATTCTAACAATTATATATTAAAATATATAAATATTTATGCTAAGTAATTAGTATCATCTGAAAGACGTCTAGTTTTTTAACAAATTTATTTGAAAATATAAGTATTCTATGTTTTTTTCTATAAATCGAGTCAAACTTCATGTGACACGAAAACCCGTAACAACACTTATTTTGGAACGGAGGGAATATACACATAAACAATAATGTTCCAAGAAGTCTTAGCGTGGTGACAATAGAAAAAAAATATTCATGATTTTGCTCGCGCGGGCGCGCGCGAGAGAGAGAGAGAGAGAGCGGAATCATCCCACGTTAATGGTGCAAATAGAGCTTGGATTATTGCTGGATCTCCGACAAGACCATGCATCTCCGCGTATGGGCTGGGATTTCTCAGGGCGGCGGCCGGTCTGCTGCCAACTTCTGCGTATCGTCGCATATCAACGGCCAGAGTGTGGTGGAGGCGGTGGAAACGGACGGCACGCGCACCCGCACAGTGGCCGATGGATACGTTTCCAGGCCAGGAGATACGGGATCTATGGATCTATCGTGGAGCTTGATCGCTGCGGCCGGCAATCATCCAACACCATGCATGTTCCTCCCATCCTTTTATTTGTGATACCACTATACGATAGCATACAGTATATATAATATAATAATTGTACTGCAAAGACTAAAAGAGAGAGCACTTTGAACGATGGACGAACGTGTACGGAGATTGTTTCAGCTGTCGATTCCCATTTGCGATCGAAATGTCAACGCGAGGTTGCTGCTTGTATAAAGACTAAAGCTAAGAGAGCACTTTCAGTGCCACTGCCCACTAGCATTGCGCTTGCGCTACACCTTGGATCGGTTGACCATGGTGGGTCTCTTTTTCGAGTTGCAACGCAGCATTGCGTGGCAACACTTGCAAAGTATATAGTGACCATATATGATTGGACGTGTATAGAGCGCGAGGGTGCTCGGTTACATCAGGATGCGTCCCCGTTTCATGAGCAAGATAGGAAGAACAATCTCTAATAAGAAAGGAGACATAATAATACAAATTGATTTTTTATTAGGAATAGTGTGATCTCAACTTAATTAGAGACCAACTTGCAAAGGGAAAAAAAGAGAAAAAAAAGTTGATAAAATCTCTAATACAAGAAGATTGAGTGAGAAGTTAAAAGGGAGATCTACTAAGATTTACTTTGTAGGCATCACTATGGAGGGTTGCCTCAAACTTAACCACAACCCTTCTGCAAACATCCTTTTGCTCGCACCATCCATTTGGGGGCACAAGCAGGTGACAAGCTAGTTTTCAGATGATGTGTCCTTGCTCTAACGTCCTCCAAGTTCCTTGATTGCATCTTCTCATGATATGCTGAGTTAGCGAGAGCATGATCCACTCTCTTGTATCTCCTTATTCTTCGGTTCTTCAGGTTCCTTGATTGCATCTTCTCATGATATGCTAGGTTAGCGAGAGCATGATCCGATCTCTTGTTGTTTATCATCTTGAGGCAGTACATTATAGTAGTCGTGTGTGAAATGGAGTTTATAGGAGTATTGCTTGTTGTTGGTGCAATACTTGGTGACCATCGATAATGTCCCTATTCAGGGGCGAAGCTAGAACAAATTAGTGGGGGTGCCTTGCTCTTTTATATGTGAAAATTTGATCAGAAATCATGGTGAAAATCTGTTTCTAATAGTGTTTTTTCAAATTTTCGTGGGTGCCTGGGCACCCACAGTCTTCAACGTAGCTCCGCCCCTGCTCTATTGCGAGAGTTGTAGTTTTGTTTATCCCTTCTTGCCTTTTGTTTCTGTAACTCTTGATTCATGACCCAACAATGTAACTATTGCTACCTTTTGCCCGAAACTATGGTAACTAAATTCGGGTGTGAATAGTTTATAACCCGGAGTCCATTCAAAAAGAAAAATCTAAGAATGACATTCCATGTTCCAAATAATGGAGGAGTCGTGAATAGGAATTGTTGGTTGGTATTGACACGTTCGAAAAGGAGTCGTGACCTGAACTTAACTACAGTCTGGGGACCATCTTGCAACAAGAAAAAAGAAAAGGAAAAAAGTTGATGAAAACTCATTCATCCCAGATCAGATATATGGTTGGGACTTGGGAGGTCCCCATAGCTATAGAGGCAGTACGTACGATCAGGTACCCACCATGAGATTTAAGATCCGGCCAGTACTACAGCCAGTCACTTGCTAGATTCACCACGCCCATGAAGACCATCTTGACCCTTTGCATCTGCTGCTAGTACAACGGTACGGACGGTGAAAAACATGGAGACTGCAGACAGGTGGTGCCGGGGCCACACATGCATGCCCCCCGGCAAGCCCACGGGCGCCCGGCCCCACCCTGCCCCGCCTCCGCTCCCTCGTCGCCGTACGCCTCCGCCCCACCACGCACCACCAACCATGGCCCCCGGCGCCGATCCGCGATGCGCCCGCCATCAGCTGTAATTCTCTCTTCAGTCTTCTCCTCCTCCCATCCGTCGTCGATCCACCACCCGCCTCCCACTATATATACCACCCGTCCACCCGCTCGCCGTCGCCCACCACCACATCCATCCCGCTCCAACCATCACCAGCTCCGGCCTCCTTCCAACTCTTCCAAGTCGTCTCGTCCCGGCCGCCAGCAGTGCTCGTCGCAACTCCTACGTGCTTACACTCAGTACACATGGCGATCAAGAAGGGAGGCGCGGCGGCGTCGGGGCTGAAGCAGATCCTGAGGCGGTGCTCGAGTTTGGGCCGGCGCCAGCAGCAGCACGGTGCAGAGGAGGAGTACGAGGACGAGACCACCGGACTGCCGTCCGACGTCCCGCGGGGGCACTTCGCGGTGTACGTGGGCGAGCGGCGGCGCCGGTTCGTGGTGCCCATCGCGCTGCTGGACCGCCCCGAGTTCCGGTCCCTGCTGCGCCGCGCCGAGGAGGAGTTCGGCTTCGCGGGCGCCGGCGCCGGCGGCTGCCTCGTCCTCCCCTGCGAGGAGGTCGCCTTCCGCTCCCTCACCTCCGCGCTCGCCTGCGCCGCCGGCGCCCGGTGAACGCCCGGCCTGCTGCATGCTCCCATTTGCATGCATGTCCGGCCGGCCGCCGCCTATTCGTTCGATTCATTGATTTGGTCCAGCTTGAGCTAGCTACACTACACCTACTGGGGCTAGCTCGGTTAGAGCCTAGAGCACCTACCTACTACGATGAAGGTTACGTTAATGGCGTGCTGTGTAAATATGGATTATTAGAGAAGTAGTGGTGCATGCGCGGAGGATTATATGAGCGCGCGCCCGCCATTGGTGGATCATCGAAGAAGAAGATCGATGGACAGAGGGCGGATCATCGGAGAAGATGGATGGATGGAGCTTGTATGTAGCTAGTCCAGAGCTTCACTGGCTATTGTTTGTTGGCCGCTGTTCTTCTGCATGTACGTTGTTTGTGATGCGTTCAACTTCCTGGCCTCCTGCAAGTAGATATGGTTAGGCCAGTGTAAGTGAACCATCATTATTTTTTTTTCTGTACATGCAAAAGATACTGATGGCATGGCCGGCTGTAGGTAGCCAGAGCTAGCAGCTAGCTGATATGGGCGACCATACGTCGTCGTACCGACAGCAAGCATTCTGATATGCATACATATAAACATGTGTGTTCCTTTCGTCTTTCTCCTGATGATTCTCGATCAATAAATCTTTTCTTTCTTTGAGCAAAGCAAAGACAAATATATATGTGGTTCATGATAATGATGTGTTCCTATATGTTTCGGTTGGCTTTGCTCCTACGTACAACTCGTACTCATCAGTACTACAGTTCCTGCATGTGTGTGTTTGTGATTGTGGAATAAATGACGAAATCCATCAGTGGCCTGCAGTGCAGCTTTCAGCAATCGTCGTCGATGGAACGTGGGGGTATTAATTCCAAGAAAGGTTGATATCTGCAGATCGTCACTCTCCGGCCTAGCTGTTTGCCGGGCCGTTTCGGCCATTGTCGTGTGCTCCTACTGTCCACGAGCACGCGTAATGCGTTCGTTGCGTGCATGGAGCTGGTTACGTTGTCCATTCATCTATCACACGATTAGCAGAACGTCGCGTCGATCGCCTGCACCGATTAGCTGGTTTCTTTTTTGGGGTCCTTCCATGCATGTTGTACACTACGTAGTCCATACTTGTGCACGATGCATGAGCTATCAGTTAAGGGTTGGGTCGTAGGTTCACGATAGACTGTACAAATTGAAATTCCAGTGCAGTACATATGATGGCTACTAGCTAGATGCATTTTTTTTGTATGGATAATGAATAAAGAGTAGAATATAATGGCCATTGATTGCCTTTTGGTTTCCATCTTTGGAGAACAATCATTATTCAATATATATCATTTGACATTTAGTTAAGTTTGGGTGCATACATTATGTAATAGTACGTTGTTGGTGGTTATCATACATTACAAGGAGGTTTGTAGCAGTAAGCAGCGCAGCAGAGACGGCTCTGCAGAGGAGGCACTCTCCTGTGCAGAAAACAGAGCAACAGCACTTGGGACTGGGATGGATGATTGATCGGTGCAGATAATAAAGAGATGGAAGTTAACAACCTTGTTGCGGCGAAAGGGGCTCTAGCCTAGTGGCTAGAGCACCTGAGTAGCATCCAGCAGATCTGGGTTCGACTCCCGTTGGGAGCGAATTTAAATAGGTCTGTATTATTGAAAAAAAAATCAAAAATATAGGCTGGGGTTTCCTTTGCTGTAAAAAACAACCTTGTTGCGGAGGATAAAGACGGAACTTTATCGAATCAAATCGAGTTATCGAGATATCCGGAGACATGAACGGGTACATACCCAGGGACCAGGGTAGGGTCACACATGGATCCACCATTTCACTCCCAGTCCATCTGGCAATGTGGTCGAGTGGTTTTTTCACCAGGGAAAACGAACGAACGAACGGCCTCAGGGTCGTCGCGTCGTCGTACGTACATCGTCCTCGCCGGCAGGCAGATAGCATTGGGACCTCGATCGATCGACCCGCCCCCGGCCCGCGCGCACGGCCACGGCCACGAGCAGTGTTCCGCCCGCCTCGGCCCCGCCGCGCGCGCGCCGCCGGCACCGGAACCAGCCAGCCTGAACGGATCCACCAACCGATCGATCCGTGCCGTGGTCGCTCGCTCGCTCGTGCGCGCGGCCCCCGCACGGCACGGGCGACGCCCGAGGCGTTCAAGATCCGAACAGCGGCAGCCGCCCGGCTCGGCATTCGTCAAGGCACATAACGGAACCCCGTCCGCCGGCGGCCCACCTCATCATGTCATCCGGCTGCGCGGCGCGGCAGCCGACGACGACGACCGGGGCAACGGACACGGACCGGCAGATCCACACACGCAACGCACGGGTCGTCAGTCGTCACGGGCGCCGCCGGCGGCCAGCGGGCGTTGCCGTTGTCTGGCTCCGTATGCAGTGCAACTTGTTTGCCGTGCCCGTGCGTACGTCCGGAGTACGTCCCGGCCGGGACCCGGGCTCCCGGCGGCGGCTGGACTGCACTGCACGTCTGCACATGGGCGGCTATCGCGCGGTGTCGATCGCTAGCTCTCAGTAGAAACTAGAAAGGTCACTCACTGACCAGTGACCACATCACACTCTGCACAGGATGAACGAACATGCGAGGTAGCGGCCGGCGGACCGGAGCCCCGACACGACTGGTGGGAGAGTCACCTGCCATTGCCGCGGCGGGCCTCCTGCATGCATGCACGAGTGTTGCCGTCGTGAGCCCGTGACGGTACCGTATGACGCATGCCAATCGATCTGGACGATAAGGCCTTGTTTAGATTGTCAATTTGACATGCCAAATTCAGACGTTCATACACTGTAGTGCACTGTAGTAATTTCGTTTGTATTTGTGAAATATTGTCCAAATATTGATTAATTAGACTCAAAAGATTCGTCTCACAAAGTACAATAAAACTGTATAATTAGTTTTTGATTTCATCTATATTTAGTACGTTTACATGTCATATGCTTCTGAGTTTGATGTGACGGAGAATCTTCTTTTTGCATAGTGTTTAGAAGTTTGGTCTTTATGTGTCCTCGGACGCGATGCAAGATCTTCCAGTTCCAGCTGAGCCACACCCAGTACGCGTTTGATTTCCTATATAAATAAAGGAAGTATAAAATGTGACGGTACCGGCCGTATTCTGCTGACGAGCGAGGCTCTCCATACATCCACTGCAGATTTGTATAAATCCATACGTACGTACTCGTGTACAACGAACGTACGTAGCAGTGCCGTTGAGGTACGTGCAGTAGCAGTAGCAGGCCATGCAATGCAACCAAAGTCCAGGCCCGACACTGTGACACTGTGGCAGCCCGTGCAGGTCCATCGAGGGGGTTCGAGGCCGGCCGGCGGTGTTTGTTCAGCTGCATTATCCACTATGCTTCGCAGCCATATAATCCGCTCTGCTGGTAGGGCGTCACTTCGATGTGAAACCACACAACCCAGCCGCCGCCGGGGGTTAAATCAAATCATCATAAGATAAAGATAGATCCATATGACGAGCAGGCGTGATAGATCACCAATTCACCAATGCGTTGCATCGTGTCGTTGAATCGGAGGAGCAGCCAGCAGCAAAGCACGGTCGTCCTCGTCCGTTCGTTCCTGCAGCCTGCCTCCAGGTGAAATGAATTCCGGGCAGGCCAGGTAACATGGCATGGCGCCGGGGGCCCGAGGTCGGGGCCGGGCGCGGCGGGCAGCCCATGTGCGGGCGCTCGTGGCCGCGGGACGCCCCGAGTGCCAGTGCGTGCGGGGGCCGGACCACCACCCCAGGAACAGGGCGGGTGGCAATTACTGACGCGGCAGGCCCGGGCCGGCATCGCATCGCATCAGGCGGCTTCGCGCGGCCACGGGCCACCGCCGGCCACGGCCACGGCCCCGGCCAGCTCAGTTTGCGCGCTAGGGTAGGGTGTGGGGTGGCAGACCGCACGCGCTGTCGTACGCCCCGCCCTGCACGGATGTACGTGCGCCCGATCGCCTGCCTGGCCAAAGGAGCCGGACCTTGCTTCCTGTGCTTGCAATGGCCAATGGACCCCCCATCCATGTGTCATGTGTGGCCTCCCTCATCTGCTCCTGCTACAGCCGGCGTTGCGTTCTAGCTCAGTCGCTCAGATTTGTTTCATTTTCTCGGATTAAAACGCATCCCAGTTCAACAGCTCAGATCATTCATGGAGACGTAGACCTCGTAGCCTCAGGTCGGGAAGGGAAAGGAATTCGATCACGGGCAGCAACACTAACATGGGGACTGGGGATGATAAGTCGTTTGATGGTGATTGGAGGGTGTGAAACAATTAGGCGTCACGTAATGCAATGCCAGGCAATCCACCCCTTGGATTGGATGCGTGACGGCGACCTTGCGTGACAATGATTCTCTCACCGAGTATCTCGCGCCGAAAGCAGACATCATCAGAACAAACGAGGCGAGCCTTTTACAACATTTCACACATAAATTTTTGACGTCAACAGATGTTTGTATTACTTGCTCATTGGATTGATCCACAAAATTGCTTCAACAAGCGTCAAGCGATTGCCGATTCTACTACGTGCAAAGCATCCTCTCTACATAGATTCCTTTCAAAAAAAAAAAAAAAAAAAAAAACAAGAACGATGGGTGCATTTTAACCAGAGGTTTCTCCCAGCCACGATCTCCATCACAAGAAGAATCTCCTCCTGCTCGTATCCATATCCGGCTGCGACCGATTTGCACAAAATCAAGCGCGCATGTCAGAAGCAACATCACATGGAGTTGTAGGGGTGGACGTGACATGGTGGTAAATAAAATCAGCGGGCGAAACAGTACCTTGTGAACCCACTCGTACTCCGCGCTTTTCGTGTCGAAGGTCCCATGTTGCAAGGTGAGCAGCTTTAGCACGAAGCGAGGCCCACATTCCTGTGCCATCACAAAAACAGTTTGGGGCTTTACTGCGACATACAGATAATAGGGGGTGGCAATAATGCAGAGAGAGAGCATCGGATCTAAAGTGAACTCTTCCTTTAGACTTTAGCTGCTGCTGAGGATTAGAGATCGCGTTCTCTAACACTCTGGCAGGATAGTGATATGTAAAAACAAGTACATCATACTAACAAACAGTGGCTATTTATAGGCCTTGGAAAAAGGAATGGCTAGCCTGGAAACATGCTCAACCCCATGTTCATGTATTCAGGATGAAACATCGTGGATGTTGCTGGGGCAACATATTTTTCTAAAGTGAAGCCCAAATTGATCGTGCACAATCAAAAATTGAACCAGTTGACAATTTAAGGCCACTTGATTTCTGAATCATAAATATGAAATGTTTACAGTAAAACTGTTGGTGGAGTAGAAGTCACCATACCTGAAGGCGACAATTCACTTGCTTCTCAGATTGGCTTTTGCTTTCAGATGTCTTAGCCTTCTTGTCCTTTGAAGCAACCTTCTTTTCTTTTGTCTCAAAGATGTACCTAGTATCAACAGTCCATGGCAAAAGTTAGAATGCGCTGTATAATTACCGGGCACTAACAACAAAAGTCATTCCACATAAATCATCTTTGCCTTTAAGCTTTACAATACAAATATTGTGTTTACCAAAAATTAACCATTTTCATAAAGAATTATTCATTTCTAAACATACACCCAGACAGCCAGCGTATAACAGTTGCAAAACATAACTATTCGCACAAAGCCCATATTCCTAATTGCATTCTGATATGCGCACCTGTGATGACGGAAAAATATGTAGTCTCTCTGATTATGGAAGGTCACAACACGTCGGCCACGGAAATTGGGGTCTTGAGGGAAGAGAGATTGTATCATCCTGAAGAATGAAAGAGGCAAGAAAGATATGTCAGGAAGAAAAACAGAGAATCCAAAATAGCAAACAACTGAAAAGAGGCAGCGGACCAGCCTTTCATATAAAAAAAGAGGTACAACTTTCAGATCACCTTCCAACACGATGACCAAGGCGTGTAGTGAAATTGTTCAATACTAGCTCTGGCTTATGACTCGTAGGGTTGCCATGGTTCTGTAATATAAAAAGCAGACAAATATGTAAACCAACATAACAAAAAATGTTCCATACTTTACTGGACATATGTCCAGGTACACTCCATAAACAAAAAAAGGGTTCTGCTTCACTAACTTGACAAATAAAAAGATAAATTGGACAACCAAATGCAGTTTAAGAGCATAATAAACACACTGACACTAAAATAACAAACAGATCTTGGCATACAATGTGCTACTAGCTAGAAAAATCCAGATGCAGCATGTCCTCCAGGTAAGGTAACTTTCATCTTCATATCAATCTAGAAGGCATTAAACAGTTACTAACCACCTTCATCCATGCAATAATTTGATGCAACACTGTAAAGCATGGAAAATTAAAACAAGGACATGGCATGTCAGAAAGAGACATGGACCAACCTATAGCAGACATGCCATATGACACCGAACATAACCATATGCATGTTTGGTTTTTGGGCAAAAAACTCATATGGCTACGGCAAACTAGGGACAACCTAGAGACAAGTAGGATAGTGTAATTGATAGCAGCTTGATTCTTGTTCATTTTCCTTGCACCTTTTTGTCTCAAAAGTTGATGCTGAAATTATGTCAGAGGTGAGGTTATGCCTCAATGCTTTACCATTTGAGGTGCTATCTGAACTACCTGAATAAATAATTAGATAGGCATCCGCCATGCATCATGCACAATCTCTTTTGTTAATATGCCTCTATGTATCAAACATATCATTGTGGAGATCCACATTGCCTTCCTTACATAACATCATGAATTTTTTCCCCATAGCAGTTCCATGTCAGTTGTAGCAAACAACTAAAAAATTAAAAGACTATCCAAAATAATGACAAACAAGGTAGGAAATCTAGGTACTTCTGTAGAGTGGAGACAATACCATGTAGAGGCATCTGAAACAAGAGCATTCTACTGCATACAAGTTTATTGTGGTCTCTAACAAGTGTGAAACATAGCACCAAACAAGAGATATAGTACCTTTATGTCCTTCCGAAGAACAAGTTTGGATAGTTTGAAATGTGCAGTAGGGCCATCAGGTAAACCAATGATAAGCAGAGCATCTGGCACATAAAAACAAACAAGATGTCACAAGCAGGATGAAGTTCAAGAACTTTTAGAACCAATATGATGAATCCATACCAGGTTCCCTTCGATTTGTGTGGACAACAACAAGTGAGGTGAAATCCCTATTCTTTGCATATTCCACAATCTGAAAACAAATGAATTTGAATGAATTTATAAGGGCGCCTCGTTGAACCAATTAAACTAAAGACAAATCAGTAAAATGTCATACTTTCTTGAGCTCATATGTTCCCCTTTTTACATAATGGGAATTCGGTATCACTTGCATTAACTCTTCAATAAATGCAGGCCCCCTCTGGATATACGTAACACAGAGTGTATTGTCAAAACATGCAATGTTTTAGGAAGTATATAAAAACATGAAATCATCGCAAATTGAAAATCAGCAGAATAAGATACAGAGCAGAATAAGAATAGAAAATAAATACCCCTGAATTGAAGCGGCACGTCGTTATCAGGATTTTCGGGGTTATGTGCTGCTTTAGAACTGCATTGAATTCATCCGCGTCATTTCCTGCAAACAGCTGCAGACATGAAAAGTTATTCCACAGTTCACAAATGAAAACTGCACTGACTTAAAATAGTGGTCTAAGTAAATCATTGAACACAACCCCAAAATTTGAATACAGAACTATAGACTGAGTAAGTGAGTAGAATTGAACACAGTGACAACCGCAAAGATATAGTAGACTAATAGAGGTTCCTAAAATTGACACAGCGATCCAAATGAGCATTCATCCATAAAGACATAATAGACTAATAGAGGTTCCTAATAGTTTCCAAAAGAGAGCGTTGTTGCATCCCCAAGAAAATCAAGTTGAACGGTGTACAGAATGCAGAAGAAAAGCTTAGAGAGCTGCTAACAAATTACTAGCAACAAGAGAAAGATGAAGAAGTGCAGTCAGGTGCATAAGATGGTGATGCAAAACCTAGACTGGAACATTAGGACAAGCAAAGAAAATCTTAGTTGTGCTACTATATAATTGATCTCATTGTCACTCCTATGCTTTGCAATTTCAATTCAGCTGTATTGTTTTGACATTCATAGTTTTTCTAGAGTACATATGGGCATTAGTAACCTAAATATCAGATCCCCACATGTAATGTGTTTGTCAGTTCTGCACTAAATTAAGCATATCAGTCGGTATTTACGCAAATTATAATGTTCTATAAGCGGCGTCAAGAATGTTAGTCCACTCCATACGAACCTCCTGGTCGTCGGGCCGGCACACAGTCTCATCTGGCTCCCGGGTGTTCTCGATCGTCCGGGGCACCTGCCTCTCCGGCGGCTGCAAAACACCCGAAGCAATCAGAACCACACCAAACCAAAAACTACAAGCACTGCAGATAGCTTAAGGCAGTTCGAAGGGCGCTGGCTTGCCTGCTCCCCGAGCTCTTCGGCGCGGCGGGCGGCCTGGCCGCGCTCGCGGGCGAGCGCGCGCTTCTGGGCCTTCTTCTCCTTCTTGAGCTTGGCGTGCACCTCGCGGCGCTTGTCCTTGTTCTTGATCTGCGACGGCAGTATCGCCTCCGCCTTCTCCTTCCTGGCCTTCTTCCCCTTCCGCTCGCTCCTCCCCTCTCGCTCGTCGCCCGGGGGCGGCGCCGCGTCGGCGGGAGCCTGCTTCCGCTTCTTCTCCTTCCCCATCGCCGCCGGGAGGGTGCTGCGGGTGGCGCGGCGAGGGTTTAGCAGGCGGCGGCGGCGGCGGCGGCTAGGGTTAGGGGATAGCAAGGCGGGAGCGAGAGCGCTGTGAGCAGCGTGGCGCGTTGGTGGCGGCGGCGGTTTGCTCGTCTCGGGGACGTGGGGATGGGAACAGACACCTGGGCCTTAGAAGACCACGGCCTCACGAGGGTTGCGCTTTGGGCTTAGACCGTGAGAATGGGCTGCCAGTTATGGGTTTGTATTGTTCCCTCAAATAAAACGTTATGGGCTTGTATTCTGTGCTGGCAATTGGAACGTGTGGGGCTGTGGGCTATTTTGCCTTTTCATTTCTAGTTCACGGGTGATATTTGATTTTTTTTTTCTATTACAATTTACAATGTTTTGTGAGAGCTTAATTTTGTGCAAATAATTTTAGATGAAAAATGAACAACAGTTTCATCAAATGATTAAATGTTTGGATTAATGGATTTTCTCACAAAAAACAACAGCTTCGAGACTCAGAAAGTAGGAATTGGTGAAACTTTTGCAGAAAAGAATAGATAAACTAATAAATGGAGAAATAAAAAATATATACAAAGATATTGCTGAACTGGAGTAACTGGACCCGGCAACACTATCCCCTTCGCCGGCGCCGCTCCCGCTCTCCACCGACCGATCGAAGCTTGCCGCCTCCCCTCCGGCGCGATGTTCCCGTGCCGCCCGCTGGCCCCGCCGGCCCCGCCGCGCGCCGTTTCCCTCGCGCGGCTTCCGCCGTCGTCGCTGCGCGTGGTGCGGTGCATGGCGAAGGAGCGGCGGGTGCGGATGGTGGCGAAGCAGATCCAGCGGGAGCTGGCCGACATGCTCACCCGCGACCCAGTCCTGCAGCGCGCCGTGCTCCCGGAGGCCGCGCTCGGCGCCGACCGCTACCTCTCGTCGCTCACCACCATCGCCGACGTCGAGCTCTCCAACGACCTCCAGGTCAGAGTCAGACCACCCCGCCGCTCACGCGTGAGCGCACAAATGGCGGTCGGATTTTGCGCAATCGGTGCTGAGTTCCGGTGTGCGCAGGTGTGCAAGGTGTACGTGTCCGTGTTTGGGGATGAGAGGGGGAAGAAGGTGGCCATCGAGGGGCTCAAGGCCAAGACCAAGTACGTCAGGAGCCAGATTGGCAAGCGGATGAAGCTGCGCCTCACGCCGGAGATAAGGTTCACCGAGGATGAGTCCATGGAGCGTGGAAGCAGGGTAGGATACAAGTTTTATCTGTTTCTACGGTATTCGAATTCACTTGTTTTTGCATGTTGAACTCAGTTACACAGACCAACAATAGTTGTTTACGTTGAACTCGATACATGCTCTTGATACAGTATTGTTCAGTACTGTGAATTTGTGTCCCAGCAGTGTCGTGATTGATCTGCTCGGCACAACATATGCTAATCAACCACCCCCTCCACACACCTACATCCCAAAAACACTCACATGACTATCCTTTATCCATCATTGATTTGTTGTTTCCCAACAAATTGCGAGACACGGATAGTGTTTTGCTTTTTTTTTTTTAGAACTTTGAAGTGCAAAGAGTATGTGCAGTGCAGTTTTTGATGAAAATTAGAATCTGCTTTATGCTTTATGGGGATATAGAAACCGTAAGGCCTATGAGGCAACTACATCTCAACATAAACAACTTGATTGGCTCCAGGAGTGTATTGGCACAAAAGTTTTTTTTTAGTATTTCTATGTACTGGAAGAACACTGACCGAATATTTTTAACTTTATAGATCCTTGCTATACTTGACAAGCTAAAGGAGGAAAGGGAGCAACAAGAAGGAAAAGATGGAGAGGAAGATGGAGAAGGTTCATATATATCAGAAGAAGAAGATGGTGACTGGGATGCAGATGACCCAGATGAGGAGGATATCATTTACGTTAAATAGTCTCTTGTCTTCTACGAACTTGGTCATCATTCATCCAGAACACAGCAGGTGTGCTTCTACTGATTGAAGTTATGTCTTGCAAAATAACTATGAGGCCTTGACAAGCACCACCATTAGCTTAGAAATTGTTGTGATGCTATCTGCTTTCAAGTTCCTGGACTTGAACCCTGATGCTTGAAGCTCTAGCACCTCCCTAAAGAGTTTGGTACTCTCCTCTCTCAAGACAAAGCGAAGGGAACATTCCCCCCGATCAAGTTTTTTATTATTCTGTCTTCGTAGATTATCTGACACCAATTCCAAGATTTTCTAATTCATAATAAACTATTGTGCTTGTCATGTGGCAAAATTAGATCGTGAACAACTTTTGGAAATATTTATTTTGAAAGTAAGCAATTTAAATTTAGCTCTGGTTTGGCAAAAGGAAACATTATGGTTTTTAAGGGAAAAAAAAATCAGAGGACAAGACATGATATGATAATAGCACTGCTACATAGAATTTTTTTTTTTTTTTTGTTATTTGAAATTGTCTAAGCACATTTAGTTTAGTTGTTCGGCCAACAGTGTGTCTAGTACAGCCACTAGATAAGAAAATGTGCAAGAGAAAGTGATATGTATTTTCTTTTCAACTAAATGATTTGTATGGTTTTACTCAAAAAAATTTGATTTGTATGGTTGGGTAATTGTTCAGCTCCACACAGATTTCTGATCTGACTTAGTGGGAGGTTACCAGTAGTAGTGGGGGTAATTTGTTCTTTGTAGTAGGCATGATTGCATCATCAGGCTATCATTTAGTTTTCTTAAAATTTTAGCTAATATGTAGTACCAGTAATGTTCTAATTGCTAGAACTAAATGTGCAGTTGTCTTCTGAGTTCAACCCTATGAAGTGCAGAACTCACTGCTTACCTGCTTGTTGAAGCACTCCAAAGTATATCAGCACTTGAAGTGCTTTACAGAGACATATCTTTTGTCAGTTGAAGCTGGTCATATCACATCCCTGCTGCCGTTCTGCTGCCATTTAGAAGCTGGTCATGTCCTTTCTTCATGGTTTTTCGATGTGGGGATTATTTCAAAGAGGGATTTGAAAGATGTTCTTTTTTCTGTCCACTGGATCATGATATCTGACCATTGATGCAAGACAGTTTGGCTGGTGCTCATTCCTCTGTTAGCAAATGTTTAATTTGTACCCGCCCAGTAGTCTTGCTGTGTTTGAGTCCTCATTTTCTTGTATGGTTTGGGTACAGTCTTTCTTTCTCTAAGCCATTTTGTAGTAGAGTAGCATCAGTATGTTTCAATGATAAAAGATCACTTTCTCATCTGATCTAACCACAATGATCTGGACAAAGTTACAAATGTATCTCCAGCTGAGTCTCTTTTGGAAATTAGTAGTCCTTGAATTTCTAAGGCACATTGTGCTTTAATTGATTCGATCTTCTGTGGTTTTACTGCCATAGTTATTCAGGTGACCATGAGGTGAAGCATGGTTTGCCCTTTTCCTCTTAATTTTATTCACTCCGACAGTTCTTCTCGATTTCAACTTTTCTCAGGGAACATTCCAATGAGCTAGGAGAGAATTGTGAAAGCTTATGAACACCGTTGTGAATTGTGATCCAATCTGCTGCATGCTCCTACTTGTTTTTGACAGGCGTTATGAACACTGAACAAAATATTTGCCATCATGATTTTGCAATGGTTGCTAAGGGCTCATCTGTTTCAAGCAATCAGCAGAATACACATCTAAAGAGGATGAGGTTCTTGTTACAAGCACAAGTAATTCAACTGACCTGGTAATTCTTCAAACATATTAGCTTCTTGAATGAAATTTCCTTGCACATCAAGAGAAATTTCTTGAACATATATGTTTTTTTTTTTAAAAAAAAAAGATATCTCGGAACTCGTTTTAACAAGACTTTCTTGCACTCCTTCACATCCCTGAAGAGCGTTAGCTAGATATCTGCTGTCTCTTTCTCCACACTACCCCTGTTCTCTTTTCTGCTGTTATGCTAGATATCTGTTGCTCTTGTGGTTCACTGAAATCCAAATAAACACATTTTCTAATAAACCCAGGTTTAATAAACACTTATAATTCCATGTCTCTTATCTTTTAGAGCATACCAGATGTGTTTACCTGATGCTATAACTTATGCAATGTGCACATGATAAACTGTAGAACTAGGCCTGCTCATCTAAACATTTTGGTTCAGGCAGAAGAAGCGTTTACAGAAGCTATCAGTATAGTTTCAGCTGTTGTCTTTGGATGAATATAGTGCGGGTACTGAATGGCTGTGCAATGTGTGCACCCAACACTGCAGACTGCACTGTGTTAAAAAAAAAACAAAAAAAAAACAAACAAACAAACAAAGGGTTGCTGAAGCCAGTTCAAGAAGGTAACCACTGGATGTCCTACGATTGACCTTTTTTTTATCAGAACAAGATCAGCTGACCTCATTTGTGCAGAGTAAGCATGTAAGCCTGAAGAAATCTATGAAGATACTAAAATTTTAAACTTGTCCAGAATAATGAAATTTAATGTTTTCGACTTCTGTGAGCTTGTTACTGTTACCAAAGGGAAGGCTCAACTAACCACCTAGTATTAAACTGCTTGGTCTTAGCTCAATACTAAGCCCGTTTGGCAGCTCTGAGCAGTTCTGATTGTCCGGTGAAATACGAGAATCGCTGCCAAACAGGCAGGTGGAGATTGTTTCACTGAATCGATTCTCCTCTTTCTGCCTATGCTAGGAGTCAGAAATGGCCGAGTAGTTTCGCCCAATTCCGTTTCTGAATGAAATGGAATTCATTCAAAACGGAAATATAGAGCATTCGTAGACTTTTACAGGAGAGAAGAAATGCCAGAACAAGCCGAGACAACAACTACCAGGATACTAACGAAAATGACCTCCAACTCAAAAGCATAACCGGTCACGATATTCCGTCCAAACGAAGTTGCAGTTGCAGAAGTCCTTCCAAGCTTCAGAACAGAAAACGACCTACCACCTTAAGCCAACTATCAAAACCGACACTAACGGTTCAGATACCCTGCATCGAGCCAACTTATTACAAGTCATACTTCAAACAAAATAACAGCAGTATGTGAAGCCTCTCATCACAGAAGGACACCGATCTTCTCTTCTCGCAGACTTATCTTTTCATCGGCTTCAAGCTTGTTCACTTCCAGACTCAGTATTGTCTATCTCCCTGGAGCAATAGGCGATTCACCTGCCTCGCAGTCTGAGCTGCCAGCACTTCTTGAGCAATTCTCAACATTGTTTTTTTCAGTTAAATGGCTGCATTTAAGTTGTTCTTCCCACATTAAAAAGTTATGAAATTTTTTAAGCATGTTTTCATTTGTATGATTTTCAATGAAAATATTTTTTTTTTTAAAAAAAACAGAAAACCTACTAACCAAATGATCTTATAAACTGATTCTGATGAATCATAAAAACGTTCCTAAGAGAATTCGGGTCCGAAGCATTTCTACGGAAATCCGGATTCATACTCCTAAATGTCACAGTTGCTTGGTCATTTCTGTAGTCGGCTAGTCGCTGAAACTTTTTCCTGGATCAGAAAAGCTGAAAAGGTATGGTCTGCAATACATGACACATACAAGCCATGAAAAGAACAAAATTTAAAGTAGTTTATTAAAAGGAGGTCAAGCATCAAGCAAGTAGTCCCAAAGGTGTCGCTGTCACCAAGATCTTGACGAGGGCAAGACAAAGCAGGGAAGCTGATACAGGTTGGCATGAGATGAAACAATTGTCTTAGTATTAGTATCTTGTAAGAATGAAGGGACTCTAAGAATTACAGAAAGTTGATCCAGAGATCTGAAGTACACAGACGATGCCAGACTGTGAGTCTCCATGAACTATGATTACAGGCATGCATGGAATTCTGGCAAAGGAAGACATGCTCCTTGTCGCTTGGGAGGGAAGGGAAGGAAAGATGCGCGCATCGACATGAGGATGTTCTGCACACAGTTCGACTCACAATTCTAGAGAACATTGCCGTCTTTGAGTTCACGCATCACTGCCACTTTACATATTGGAGAATGGCAGTGACGAATTCCAGTTGAAACGTGGAAGTGTACTCTCATAACGTTGCTTAACCAGTGCTTTTCTTTGGCTTCAATTTTGCAGATGGTACCGACAGTTGGAGCTGTCATTAGGGATGCAAACTCAGGTCAGAAAACACCGATGGTGAACTCTCTTCAGTTCCGTCAGGTCAGAAACCACCCAATGATGAGCTTGTGAGCTCTGAAGCATGAAGCATGATGGTTATCTGAAGTCTGAACTGAACTTTGTGGTGACAAAGTGTGCCTGCAGTGTGCCAGTGTCGCACCGATGGCTATGGCTCGTTTTCGAGACTATGGCACCGACGTTTTGACAGTGCACGTGCATGGAGAATGACACTGCCCAGGCCGGACTCCAGATCAGGGTTGTAGGGCACTGCCTATTTGAGTTTTTTACAGTACTACACATCAAGCTCAGCCTGAGGGTGCTGCTTTTGCTTGCTTTGAACCTTTGACATGGGACATGGCACATGCCTCGGCGATGCAGCTGTCCTTCCTTGGTCTTCTGTGTTGGTTTCTGCATCCGGCGTTCTGGAGTTCTTGGATCCTGTGCTCTGCGTCACACTCTAGTGCAGGAGCAGTAAGTAGTATTGTTTTAACTGTCGGCAGATCTGATCGAAGCTTACAAACCGTGGATCTGTGCCTCTGGTACGGGGAATCCATCCAATCCGTGGGGACGAAAAGTATAGAACCAACTGGGCCAAAGTCAGGTCAATGCATGGGGATGATGGAAGAACGGGAGCCAAGTCCGGTGCTCCGGGCGGCCGGTCAAACCAAGGCAACCTCGTGCTCGTGCTCAAACGAATCTTTGCTTGGTAGGGTCAGATCATAAGGTCGTTTTTGGAGTTTTTTCAGATATAGTGGAATAAAACATTCGGCTTCATCCTCACTCGATGGTGAGAAATCAGAGGTCGTGTTTGGAGTTGGAGAGATGTTCAATCTTCCTTTTTACTAATCTAACTCGAAACCTATCGTGCATACGTGAACCAAGCGACCCCTCACACATATACCTCTCGAAATCTACGTTGTGTCTCTTAGGAATTTCACAATATTCATATAAAATTCCCTAAAGATCAGTTCAATTTTGTAGAAGACACGCATGAACAGCAAAATATTCTTATGTTCCAAACAGGGTTTGACCCTTTACATAAACCATACATATATTTGCCTCCCTCAAAAACAAAACCCCATATATATTTGTTGCTCCTTACTTTCTATTAGAAAGTGTCACAATCCTTCCAAAAGGAAATAGGGCATCTCTAAGGACTTAACATGGTTCTGTAATAAGTGCTTGCGGTGTGCCGGCAGAGCAACCGTGGGGTAGTCCTGGTGGACGCTCCGAATCATTTTAACTGAACTGTAAAACGTTGGTCTGTTGATGTTAATCAAAAGGCCAGGGCGTTTTACCCTCGAATTCTAAAAAAAAAAAATCTCTAAGGACCTAATCTAATCGTAAGCTGAGCCGTGAAAATAAAAATGATCATTAGTTGCACAGCTAAACCCATGTGGAACATAGAGGGAGCAGAGACAGTACCAACTCAACTAAGAACCCATCGCGAGCGACTTGGTTTCTTGTCCTTCTCTCCTCTCCATGTCACAAAATTGCTAGCTCGGAGTTGCTCTCAACCCAATAGATGCAATGTATGAAGATGGGATTGATGGTAATCTATCATAAATAGTTTCCCTTTTTGTCTAGATGACGTCCCCACGGTGTCTATAATTTATGGGGACACTCTTAAGGTAATAGCTCACTTTTCTTCATGTTCTGAGAAGAGAACAAATAAAAAAAAAAAGCTCCTTTGTACGAATTGGGATGCAAGGAAACTGTTGCCATCACTTTGCAAAAATAAAACGCCGTGAATCAGTCTTAAAATCTCATTGATGTTAGTGTAAACTTTTGACGTGCACGTTTATTAAAAGATAAAATGGCTATAGTATGCATGTTTGTGTGGAGTACTTTCTTCGGACATTAATAACTCGATGGTGAACAAGAGCACGATGTCATCCCCATGAAACAGATAGGTGCAAATTATGCAAATCATGACATTAATTACATTAGTTTATCTGCTATTTTTTAGTGTTAACGGATCCAAATAGGTTGTAAAAAATAGATTTAGTGAATCTAAGCAGGGAGTATAATAGGTGACTAATTTTTTTAGCCAATCTTGAACTAGTTGTTAGTCGACTAACTAGCCAACTATAACTATTAATTTAAACTATTTTTAGCTCCAACTAGTAACTAGCCATATGTATCAAACAAGTCTGTCGACGAAATATCGGCGGCAGTCTACCTAGGGTATGTCTAAGGTAGTAGATTGATCGGTAAGGCACGCTAGATGACGAACGAGATGTAATCAAGATGCACAAGACGCTGTATTTATACAGGTTCGGGCCACGATACGTGTAATACCCTACGTCCTGTGCTCTTGATCGAGTCTGTATATTAATGTCGAGATGAGTTTTGGGTGGGTGTCCTGCTCGCCTTATATAGAGGGGGAGCAGGATTACAAGCCTGATATTTCCGGGGCACGAATGTACATTTAAGGTAACAACTTTTATCCGATCTAATCTCCTATGATCGATATCTTCACCGCCGACCAGAAGCGCTAATTAGTCCGCCCTTCCTTCCTTGTCCTCCAAGGTAGCCGACCAGAGTTGGGCCTTGATCGGCCTTGCGCTCTTGGGCCAAGGGTCTCTATCCGAGCAGGCCTAAAGTCGGGTCGTGCGGGTATAGGGGTTTATACCCCACAGCTAGTCCCCGAGCATCATGTGTCTTGAGGCATTTGAAGACTTGCATGCGTCCGACCAGTAACTGGTCAGGCTCTTTGAGCTTCTGCATGCTGCTTTGAGCGAAAGATGCATGTTGCTCCTTTTGTGCGAAAAGAAAAATTTACCGATCATCCCATGACGTGGGCCCACAGTCGAAAGAAAAAAGTTTTCTTGACTGCGTAAAAACAATCATGCCATCGTGGAATGCTGTATAAAAATTAGCCCAAGTCACTGCAAAGTGACGTGGGCCCACGTAGTCCCCGAGCCTGATATAAGGTGTGGAACAAGTTGTATCAGGATCTAGAGAAAGCCTGGTGTACCGAATTCATGACGGCGGCTGTGCCGACCAGTCCCCAATCCTTTAGATGGTCCCCAGGCAAAAAAAAAAAAAAATGGCGGCTTAGCCGACCAGTCCCCAGTGATGGGGATAAGACTGGTAGCTCTGCTAACCAGTCCCCAGGGATGAAGTGGCGGCTGGGCCGACCAGGCTCTGGTGACACAAAATTAGAAATCGACCACAACTGTGTTGTGTCTAGACATACAGCATTTGCAGCTGTCTAGTGAACATGGCGCGAGATAGTGAAGTAGGGAAAACCGACAATGTCGATTGAATGGAAGGTAGCTTTGCGTACCAACCAAACCCCAAATGCCATGTGTCGAGAAAGAAAAACGTACCCACGCTAGTTCCACGACTTTATCGTAGGGAACACGGTTTGAACCGCAAGGTTCCAGTCCTCGGCTACGCCAAAGGCTAACTAGGTGGAGAAATGATACACCTTTGATGTACCCTTGCGTAATACGTGCCGAAGTGGGCCCGTGCTAAGCATCAGAGCCTCATAAAGGACCACGGCTGTGCCGTGTTCTGGTCGATGCTGTGCATCAGTCCAAAAAGCATGGTAGTTTTGCTGAAAAGTGAAGGAGAGGAAAATGACTTAATCATTACTCTGACCGAAGCTTGGCTGGTCGGCCGAGCCCTCTGTTACCATGTGTCCATAAGTACGCAAGTGTGGCACGTGGAAAAAATCACACGTGGGCGAAAATTTAAAAGGCAAGAACCAGCTTTGTGCGCACGTGCGTCCACCTGCGCCGCAAAGCGTTTGGATGGAACCGCCAAAAGTAGGGCGAGTCCATCGCTCGGTCTTGCCAAAGAGGCGCTAAAGGGCCAAATAAAGTACCAAGCATGGGGATAAAATATGAAGGCCCACCTGTGTCGGCCCATTTAGAAAATGACCCAGGTGGAGTCAACCCTAGGTCCCGTGCGGGGACCGCCGATTCGTATAAAAGGGGGAAGACGGCCGCCGCCGCTCAGTCGCCTTTCTTCATTTCCAGGCGGTTCCACACTCTTCTTCTTCTCCTCGCTCTAGCGCACCACTCGCTCTCCAAACCCTAACCTCCACTGCCTCCGCCGCGCACCCAAACCCCGCCGCCCCGCAACCTGCCGTCGCCCATCTAGCCGGGCCGAAGTCACGCGGCAGCGAGCCGGAGCGCGCACCGGAGAAGGAGGCGGAAGCGGGCACCCGAGAGATGGCGGGCGGGCGATTCGCAGCTTCTCCGGAGGCGGCGAGGCCGAAGCTCATGGCGGAGCATTGGGGCCCGTCGAAGACGACGAGGGAGTCGTTGCTTTGAAGCCGGTGGAGCGGGCTGCTTGCCGCCGGAGGACGGCGGATCGCGAGCGCCGCCGTCGGGTGAGCGGTTTTCGCTTCCCGGCGAGGAGAGATTGTGGTTTTGGAGGATTATTTTGCGCGGGGTTGGGGTCGCCGGTTCACCCATTCGTTCGCGATTTGTGCCGGCACTGGGAAATTTCGCTTTGCAATCTCCACCCCAACTCGATTCTGACATTGTCGGAGTTCATCGCCATTTGCGAGGCGTTTCTCGGCATTCGGCCGAACTTCAATCTTTTCCGCCACTTTTATTGCTTGAAGAAGAAAGGTGAAGGTACCGGTGGGTCCCAAATAGTCGGGGGTTGCTACATTGTGCTGCGGGATGGGATGAAATCTGTTGACGCAAAATGTGACCGCCCTGCGTCTCACACACAGCAAGCCGGAAAGCCTAGCTTCAATCGGGTGCCCGGGTGTCTGAATCCGGTGGCGTGCCAGTCGATTTGACCTGAAAATCGACAAGGGATAAAACGGTAAGATCATAACTGGAACGTGCTTAGGTGAGACCGGACAGTTCCATCTTTACGGCCCCGAAGCCACTTACGACGACATATAGCTATAGAAGCTATCGCCAACGATTGCATTTCATTCGGCTAAAGTAACATAACGATATAAACGAACGAGCTTGCCGAATACGGTAGATGAAGACATGTTTGAACAAGATTAAATCATTAAAGCATATCAAACTATATCTCAGGTTTAAAGCATCATCAAGCACTAACATCTAAGGATAAGTAACTTGTACACATAAATCCACTAAATAATACATGCATAGGCTACTCCAACTAGTCTGCCGCACGTCTAGCCTTCATAAACCCGTCGAGCATAAACCCAAGCAAGCTAATCCACCGCATGATACCACTCACTATGAATTTACACCACTCCTTACTACTAGATCAATCCACCGCATGATACAACCTAACAATAAAGAGCTAAAAGCACGTAATTACCTAACAGATCTATAAATACTCGCTACATGTATAAGCATAATCGTATCGGCAAGATTGCCGAATCGGGGTCCATGAAGAAGGAACAAACAAGTAACATGTAAAAGGAACCTATCAGATTAAACCGATTTCTAGTCCACCGGATGACTAGCTCTAGAGTAACCCAAAGACCCGCATCCGCCGCACGGTACCCGGTCTGTCAAGGCTTATCTACATCTAACGTGAATGAACCCGCAACACGTAACAATCTAAATCAATCTAATTCGGCTATATGAGCTTGATCTACTCGGTATTGAATAAGCATGAAAGGAACGATCAACAAGCCGAAAAAGTATCAATCTAGATTGGGCAAAAGAGTGTTGCAAATAATTAAACATTCAATAAAGCAAGCAACACGTGATAACTTAATGAATCTATTAGATCATGCCAAATCTAAAAGAGCCGATAACTATCTTTACTCATGTCTTAATCCGCCGCACGATACAAGGCACAAGCAAAAACTTCCCATCATTAAGCTTAAATCCGCCGCACGATACTAAGCAAAACGGATGAGACTACTTGCATCATAATCTAAATCCGCCGCACGATACTAGACATGATAGCAAGGTTGCTTGGGACTTACGGAGGTCGACGGATCGATTGGCCCTCTCGAAGAACTCGACGACACGACTAAAGGACTCGAAGGGTGGCACGTAGCCGGTTGTATTGAATTGGTTGTGAACCCTTATTACAATGGTCGAGGGTTTATATTTATACCCCGGACGAACATGAGTTCTAAGCACTTACGAACTATCTAAACAAAATTGGAAAGACAAAGACACGCTAACTCTATCCATAATCGGAGTCCTTGACCATCACGACTCCTTCCCTTTTTGGTCAGCTTCCTTTTTCCTTTCTCCGCCTTCAAATAAAGCAGTTGCCGACCGCTTGGCCATTTGCCGAACACATGGAAATTAGCCGACCGCATATGCATTTGCCGAATCCCTCCCTCTGCCGCCTGTGGGTCCACCTGTCATATTCCTGACCAAATTCTGGTGTTAACACATGCCCCCTCAATTTCGAGATAAAAGGATTTTATTTCGAAATTGACTGTCAGCGCCTTTCATCTAGGTCAGCACCGCCGACGCCCGCAGCCGCCACTTGAGATCTGCACTTGTTGCTGTCTTCAATGGCGATGGAGACTTCGACCAGCTCCATTATGGCAACAGGAACTCAAGAGGAGCTTCTAGAGGTAACCCTACTTGCTTTACCTATTCGGCAATTCTTTTGAATCAATTTCCAGATGCACTTTTTGATCCATTCGCTTCAATTTCTTCTTCAAAGGAAATGAAGAATGAGATCTTGATCTCCAATCTTGCGTGTCCCGGATCATTTTTCTTGGTCCGCGGGGAGACCCCAATCCGAGGGATTTTATTGAAAAGGAAACCACGAGGATCCCCTTTAAGTCTAGGATTGCTCCTCCAAACGGATGGTCGAATACTTTCAAAACATGGCCTCTCCCTCAATCACGGGATGGCGTGATTGGTACCGTAGGATGCAATCCAGAACAGCGATTCTGGGAGTCACAAGACATTCGACCGTTTGGAGCTTTCTTTAGCCGAAATGCCCGAGAAACGACTCCCTCCTTATAGCCGCTTCTCATTTTTGGTCCGACGCCATCAATGCGTTTATTTTCGGCCATGGCCCAATGTCGATCACTTTGTCGACATTTTCATGATGACTAACCTCGAATATCACCAAACCAACCTATCCCTTCAAATACAAAAGCACTAGCTCACGAGGAAGCGGTTAAATCGGGAGGAGGTTGGGCCAAGTATGTTCGACTTACGCTTCAACCGGCCCCGTGTCGATAAAGAATATAGGGCTTTCATGAACATGTGGTTATGCAGATTTATCTTCTGTGGTAAGTCCAATGAGCCCACTCTGAATCACATAGTGATGGCTGAAGAATTGGCTGCAAGCAAGTTGATTCCCTTGGGCAAATATCTGCTGGGAGCATTCTATCACATGATGCATCAAATCACTGTTCAGATGAGGAATCAGGGCGAAATTTCCTGTGTCAATGGACCATGGTGGCTTCTTCAGATGTGGTTGCAACTATATATGCATCAGATTGTCTCTATAGATCTTCACAACCTGAACTTTCCTTCAATCAACTACGCTGAAGGTGAAGATCCCAGATACAAGTCTTGTCAGACATATGGAGAGGCTGCATCTTCAATCATTATTGACTTGGACCTGGGCCATCTTTTCAAGATCTTCTACAAGGGATTCAACCATATGATCTGGTTTCCCTATAGAGAGAATGAAAACTTAACCCTCCCCTATGATTTAGCTATGAGTTGGGCTGCATAGATGATGATTCCAGGGGACATCTTTAATTCTTTCATCGGGCCCCATGCTCTACCAAAGGAGAATTTCATCATGGCCGGTGATAAGCTCAACCTATGAATTTTACAATCCAAACATGGTTGCCAGGCAACTTGGACTTGGTCAATTGCCCCCAAGGCCATATTTTTCAAGCATAATCGGACCCGGGAGTCATTGCTGAATGCAATCGAGGCCAATAAAGTTTTCAACCTTGGATGCAAGCTTCCAATATATGAACCCAATCCTTTGGTGATAATCGAAGCTGCTCATCCTTCATTCAACCTTTGGTGGCAGGAATGGCATTCTCATATTTTCAGAGCACAAGTCCATCCTTTATGCCAAGTTTTAATGCCCTCATTCTCTTCTGATGATGAGGTACACTTTCATAACTACCTTATATTTGATGTCTCTGCTCTGTTTCTAAAACATCCTTTTGAACAGACAATGCTCCTCCAAGTCCTCCGAAGTTCAATACGGCAACTTTGGCCCCATAGCTGCTCTTGGACATGATGCTCCAAATCTGACAGCATTCAACAAGATACCTGCTGACGACACAGTGCTCCTGAAGGACCTCAAAAGAAAAACTCCTTCTTCCCCTATCAAGGACACTGCAATTCCCAAGAAAACAAGATCAAAGAAAGCTAAACCACTCCCTCAGGTATGAATGTTTTTGACCCTTTACTTTCCATCTGCAAATGTGTTTGCACTTATCACTTTCTTTCAACAGGTGCAGGCCAACCCTCAAAGTCCTGACAGGGTAGTGATATTGGAAAACTCTCCTGGAGCCTCTGCTGGTCAAGCAAACGCTAATGAGCCTACTAGCGATATGCATCGAGCGAGATGACCAAGCGGTGAACAAGGAGAAGCGAAGAAGAAATTCCCTCTCATCAGCGGATTTAACTCCTTCGGCAATTCAAGATATATCAACAAGCCATGACACCGCTATCCATAAAACGGAAGCGTGTCGGTGATTCAAAATCTTGATGCTACCCAAGAGACTATTGATCAGGCTTTTGCCGAAGAGGTATTATCTTTAATCTTTCTCAGTCATTCCCTCTTAAATCATTCGGCTAAAATAAATCTTCCTCCTGTTGTCAGGGTATTGCTCTCCAACAGGCTAGCTTTTCTCTCATTGCTGAAGAGTTTGCCGATGATGATGAAGTCTCCTCCAATCGGCAATTATCATCAGAGAGTCAGGTCAAACTGAAGGCCATAATTTCATTCTTGGAAAAGGATCTTGTTGACCTGACTCGGGAGTCTGACAAAATAAGGGAAATAGCAGAGCCACTTGGCCAAGAGCTCCCTTCTGATCTCAAGGATGCCATAAACGCCTTGTCCCATCTTGATGACCATTTTGCCGTTGTCAAGAGAGCACATAAGAATATATCGACAAGGCTATCCCGGAGACCGACAAGGCAACCAAAGAACAGCGAGGTTAAAGGGCTCTATTCTGAATTTAAGTCGACCAAACAGTCTTGGGATACCTTGGTGAGCCGGAGTCAAACGAGTATGAGAGATGAAAGGATCAAGCGCGGCTCCCGGTTGGCTCAATTGGACGCCAACATTCAATCTCATGAAGCCAAACTTGCCACTCTGCCACCTCTTGACTCGGCAAAGATCAAGATAAGCTCCCTTGTCAAAGAGACCAAGCAAATCAAGAGCAAACTGCAGCAGATCCAAAACTCTGAAGTTGAAGATAAAAGAGCTCTTGATGAGGTTAATAGAATCAAGGCGATGCTCGAGTATCATCGGTTCTTATCTCAATATGTAAAACCTTCAATGTTTGTAGGATGAAATTTGTAAACATTATGCTCGAGTGCATTGCACTCGGCAAAAATTTAGTTCCTTCGACTCAATATTTTGTTTTTCTCTTTCTTCTCTCATTTTACGTTATCATTCGGCTTTTCCAATCACAACCGTATTTGTGTGTTTTAACCGAATGTAACTACTGCTGCCTCAAATGCTCACTTTAGCCGAATAGCTCTCATCAGCTTATTTAGCCGACCGAGCGTATGGTAACTGAATCATCAGTGGTGATGGGCTCGGCCCAACTCAACATTGGCCCATAAGTGTGGAAACCCTACCCTGTCGCTTGGCTTTCCCGCAGTCTCGCCACGGCTCCCACGTTCATAAATAGAACCAGTCGGCTCCCACCATCATCACATCAAGCACAAGCAGTTGCTATCATCCTTAATCTCTTCCACTTCCTCTCTGCCTTCAAGCCCAAAAAACCCCCTACCACCACCAATGGCGAGCGGCGGAGATCGCAACAAGCGTCCTGCTCAAGACGAGGCGGAGGGAAGCAGCAACCGACGCCGGCGGTGAGATCTTCAACCCCTTGAGTTGTGCCGCTTGATAGTTTTACCCGATCTGAGTTTCTGCCCCCTTACGGTTGTTCACCTTCGATCTGTTTCAGGACCGTCGGGAACACCGGCGACTACGTCGCCAACTTCCAGAGGCGGGTTGCCCGGGCCGGCACTCACACTCCTTCTTCCGCTTCCGCTCCTGCTCCTGCTGCGGATGCGGCGGAGGGAAGCAGCCGTGGTGGCCGCCGTCTGCAGTAAGAGATAACTTCCCATCTCGTTTGCAATTTTTTTTTCTCATTTAGCCGATCTTGATTGCACTTCGTTTATAGGACGGCGAGGATCAGCACCGGCCAATGGCGCTTCCTGGCGCCGGCCGCGGCGTTCGACGCACCTGCCCCCGCGCCGGCTCCGGCTCCAGCCCCGGCTCCTGCTCCTGCTCCGGCACCGGCTTCCGCCTCGGTCTCGTCGGGGTCCACCTCTTCGTACCGTCCTATATGGGACAGGAACGACGAGGAGATCCCGCCGTACAGCCGCTACGACGCCGCCGCGTACCGCCGCGAGCGGGACGAGGCGATGGAGCTTCTTGGTGAAGAAACCAAGAAGTTTGGGATCGCCAGTGAGTTGGAGGACAAGCGCCGGCGGTGAGCGAGGCCATCACCGATATTAGCTCTTCAACAATTGTTTCGATTTTCCGTTCTTCCCGATTCATCCGCTCACCGATCTATCTTATGTTCCTTTGCGAGACCTCACCGCGGAGCTGGACCGCTGAAGGTGGCGGCGACGAGGGTGGCCGATCGGTGAACGCCGGGGGACCAACCGTGGCGAGATGGTCTTGAGGCCGTGCGATCGGATTGATCGGGCGGCCCTTCATGGTGTGCGCCTCGGCACCTCCTCGGCACAGCGGGGATGTCGTCTGGACCGGGGATGACTACGCTCCGATGCCGACCGGCTTCCGCGGCGGGCTTCCCCACGAGGTCGACGACATCGAGGGCCTCCTGGCGGGGTACGACGCCCACGCCGACGCCATGGCCAACGCCACCAACCCGGAGTCCGTCCTCAACAAGCTCTTCACCGAAGAAGAGGAGTAGCTTGTATTAGGATTGGCGCGGGTTGTAAATAAAAATTTTAATGAAGAATGTTGGTCTTTTCCTTGTTCTTGCTCGTACGTGATGGTGTTCATCGTCGCATCGCCTTTTGCAAATTTTCCTTAGCTAGAACTCGATCGCAACACTCTTCCCGAACGAAATCTCCCGAATCGCATGACATCACTTTAGCCGATTAGATCTCGGTCCCGTTCCACGACTTGACGGTTTGTAGCGTAGTGCTTCAATTCTCTTTATCTTCTCCCGATAAACCTATCGGTGAGAGATAAGATCAAACTGTTCACTTACACTTTTAAAAATCGACTAAAGGCGATACAACTGTATCGGCTATTTTTGTTCTGAAGACGATACACACGATATCGGCTATTTTTTGCACTAGAGGCGATACAATAATATCGGCTATTTTGCTCCAACTTCTTTCCTTTGTTCTGAAGACGATTTTATTCAATCGGCTATACCACGTTTATGTCATAGTCACAATTAAGATCCAACTTCGATACTTGGATAAAACTTCTTAAGGTATCTGCCATTGATGGCTCTAGTAAGTTCTTCTCCAAACGTTTTCAATATATACGCATTGCCGGGTGCACAAACCGACAACCCGAAAAGGTCCTTCCCAATTCGGAGACCACTTGCCGAATGTTTTATCCTTTGTGCCAATTGGCAATATCGTTTTCCAAACCAATTCTCCTTCTGTAAATTGCTTAATTTTAACTCTCTTGTTGTAGTATTTAGCAACACGCATTTTATTCTTCTCGATGTTCTCCAAAGCTTTAAGACGAATCAAATGCAAATCTTCTAATTCATCCATCATCAAATCCTTATAATCTTTTTAAATCAGTCCTTTTGTAACTCAACTCTCCTTGATCCCGATTGCAACTCCCAAGGCATTATAGCATTATGTCCATAAACCAACTCATATGGAGATGCTTGTGTGGATCCATGGCAAGCCATCCGATAAGCCCACAATGCTTCATTAAGGACCAAGTGCCATCTCCTTGGCTTCTCATCGATCTTCTTCTGGATAATCTTGATCATGATCTTATTCGACGCCTCTGCTTGGCCATTGGCTTGTGCATAATAAGGAGAAGAATTATACAGCCTTATCCCCATGTTTTCGGCAAAATCACAAAACTGCGAAGAAGTAAACCGAGTCCCCGATCGGTTGTAATGGTCTCGTGGGATCCCAAACCTATGAATTATATGTTCTTTGACAAAACTGATCATATTTTACGATGTGACCTTTTTCAAAGGGATAGCTTCAACCCACTTGGTGAAATAATGTTGCCGGCAACACAAATTTGTGTCCTTTGCTAGATGGAGGATTAATCATCCAATTAAATCTATACCCCATCCTCCGAACGGCCATGGTTTGATTATTGGATTCAAAGCGGATGCGGGTGCTCTTTGAACATTACCAAATATCGACAATCTCGACACCCTTTGTAATATTCAAAGCAATCCTCCAACATAGTCGGCCAAAAGTACCCCGTCCTTCGATTATCCATTTCATTCGGTAGGCCGATGTGCACCACAAGCTCCTTCATGAACTTCAAACATAATCTTCTTAGCCTCTTCTTGACTCAAGCACTTGAGCAACACTCCATCTATAGATTTGTGGTACAACCGATCATCAAGAAGTACGAATTTAAGGGCCTTATACCCGAGCCTTCGGAAACTTTTTGAGATGGGTCTTTCGGATAGTTGATAATGTCACTTCTCCGGTCATTACTTATCGATCGAATTGAAAGCATCTCCTTCGCCGTATAGACTTCATGATTTTCCCGATATCCAGAGGCCGCTTGAGCTAATTTATTTGCTTCTCCATTGTGTTCTCTCGGGTATATGATGCAAAGTCACTACTAAAAAGCTCTTCAAAAGTTCTCTACACTGTTCATGGTACCCTTGCAGTACATCATTTTTGCATTCATATTGCCCTGTCAATTGATTAATCACCAATTCAGAGTCACCAAATACTTCAACAGCAACAGCTTTCACTTCTATTAACAGCCGAAGCCCTCTAAGCAAAGCTTCATACTCTGCTTGATTGTTAGTGACAGGATATTCAATTGAAAAAGCAAACTCAAATATCTTTCCACGTGGGGATATCAAAAGAATACCAGCACCACCACCTTTGTCACATGATGACCCATCAAAAAATAATGCCCATGGGGCAATGTTCACCATATCAACGAGATAAATCACGATGTTGAGTAATAAAATCGGCAATTGCACGTCCTTTCACTTTGCTTTTGCCGACTCATACTTTAAATTAAACTCGACGGTGCTAATACCCATTTGCCGATTCTTCCATTTAAAATCGGCATTGACAACATGTGTTTTATTACATCAAAACTAGATATCACCACACATTCGGCATTTAACAAATAGTGCCGAAATTTGGTACATGAGTAATAAACACATAAACGAGCTTTTCTATAGCCGAATACCTTGTTTCGGGATCTAACGGTTTTCGGCTAAGGTAAGCTATTACTCTCTCTTTTCCATCAAACTCTTGCATAAGGGCCGATCCTATTGTTAGGCTATCGGCCGCCACATACTGACTTGAAAGGCTTCTCAAGTTGTGGAGGTACCAACACCGGTGGTGCCCTCATATATTGCTTGATCTCATGAAAAGCCTTTTGCTTTGTATGTCACCCCCGAGACAAATTTCGATCTTTCTTGAGCTTCAACAATGGAGAGAAAGGCAATACTCTTTCGATAAATTGGATATGAATCTCCTCACAAAATTGATCTTGCCCGGCAATGACCGCAACTCGTAAGGTTAGTTGGGGGCACAACTTTGTCTATTGCTTCCATGCTCTTTTTCCCAACTTCTATCCCTCCTTTGTGGATCAAGAACCCCAAGAACTCACCGGTAGAGACTCCAAAAGCACACTTATTTGGATTCATCTTTAAACTATGTTTCCTCGTGCACTCGAGTCTTCCTTAAATCGGCTAAATGTCCTTCATGGTCTCGGATTTGACTACCACATCATCAATGTAAATTTCCACAATTTTGCCGATCAACTCATGAAAAATATAATTCATGGCTCTCGATAAGTTGCACCGGCATTCTTTAATCCAAATGTCATTACTATCCACTCAAATAACCCAATGTGGCCGGGACATCGAATGCGGTCTTTGCAATATCTTCAAGCGCCATGAAAATCGATTGTAGCCGACATTGCCATCCATAAAGCGATGACTTCATACCTGCTGCTGCATCCACTAATAAATCGGCCACCGGCATTGGGTAACCATCCATGGGAGTAGCTTTGTTGAGATCTCTGAAATCTATGCATACTCTCATCTTCCCATTCTTTTTGTAGACAGTACTATGTTTGAAATCCATTACGCATACCCGCATGGCCGAATAAAGTTTGCTTCAATCGGTCTTTCAACTTCTTTCTTTACATCGGCCAATACCTCCTCTTTATAAATTTTTAAGTGGAGGTTGTTTGAAGGGACGAAATCCAGGTTTTATAGGCAACTTATGCTCAACAATTGATCGATCCAATCCAGGCATCTGCAGTGTAATCCCAAGCAAAACAATCTTTGAACTCCTTCAAAACTCTACTAATTTCAATTTATAATCTGGGTCTAAATCTGCACCGATATACATCGGCCTTGACTTTGTGCTATCACCAACATCGATTTCTTCTAACTTGTCGGCCGACATAAAACCACGACCAGTTTGCCCTTGTTGCCATCGATTGGATTGCCCATTAAAAGTTCTTTCGAGAGCCATTTTGCTTGGATCGGCCGTTGATCTCTGTCGAACACATTGACGGGACCTTCTTTCCATATTTTACCCGAAAGGCAGTCTAGTCCATCATACTCCCAATAAGCGAGGCTCGGAAGTGGCAACACTCACTCTTGAATCATCGGCTTGAACAATCTCTACATCATCTCCTATCCACTTTGAATAAGAATTTGGTGCATAGTTGATGGCACACAAAAGAATTAGCATGGATCCAATCCCTTCCAAGAAGCATGCTATATGCCCCCTTGCCATCAATGACAAAGAAAGTAGTGATCAAAGTCTTGGATCCAATCATCGGTTCTACATGCACTTGCTCCACGAGTATCGAAGCATTGCCGGCAAAATCTCTAAGGATCATGTCGTCTGCAACAAATCCTCACTTGTCATACCAAGCTTTACGAAAGTAGCATAGGGCATAATATTGATAGCAGCCCCTCCATCAACAAGCATCTTGGTTAAAGGCTTGCCATTGACATATCCCTTCGTGGTATAATGGTTTCAGATGACGGTTTTTAACTGCGGCTTGTCAAAGACCGCTTGCCGAGTCAATACAAGTTGAGCCATCGATCTCGGCATTCGGTTTCATCAAAGTCTCGAGTACACTTCATCTTGAACTTCTTGATCTTGAGGAGCTTTGAACTCCAATGGAATAAAGAACACCATGTTAATATCGGCCGAAGGACCCTGTCCATCATCTTTTTTTCTTAGGACGCCACCTTTGGTTTCTTTTCGGCTAATTCCTGTTTTTTAGCTCTTGATTTCTCAAACGCTCGAACTCTTCTCTTCCTCGGCTTTTCCTCAAACCAGGAGGACACCATTGACCTCTTTGCCACACGTATGAGCTCTCTTCCGCATTATGGGCACTGCTATGAACCCAAGCTTGGTCTGCAAATCTTTTCCTCCGATGTCCATCAAAACTGTTTATTTTTAGGCGCCGATCGTTCTCTGGAACTTTCATTCCAAGTCTATCATGAACGGGACGGCGGTTGACTCGAGATTGCCTGTACTCTGAATATTGATCACTGCATTCAGGGCAATTGTTCCTGGCAGGCAACTTCAAGCCTTCATTCCAACAGTGTCTAAAGAAGGAACAGTTCCAATGAGATTGCTCTTGTTCTCTCCTGTACTCTTCTTGTTCTTTTTGGCGCACTTCTGCTTCATATCTCCGACGTTCTGCCATGAACCTGCGCTCTTCTTCAATGTACTTCTTGTTCCTCATCATATTCCATCTTCTTTTCCCACTTGCCATTTATTCAACAAGTGTCGTCTTTGTAACTTTGCGCTTCGGTTCGGCGTGTATTCGGCAATTTCCCATAGCTTTGCATCGAAGTTTGACCTTTCTGCGTTCGGCTATTTCGAACCGTATTTGTTGCACTTCTTCTTTGGTAACTTGCCGATTAGGGTCAACAGCACCACTCTCCTTGGCTCTTTCAGAGGTCAGAACCTTCATTTTTCCCTTTTCCTTGGACTCACTGGCATCAACCATGCCTATAGAGAAAGAGACCATATTCTGAGGGAACGGATTTTTGTCTACTTTCATCTTGCCATCAAATCTCAAGTGTCCATCTTGAATAGCTTTACGAATCTTTACTCGAACACTCGGCAATCATTGATATGATGAGAACTTGTATCATGAAACCCACGGTACTTCTTATCCTTTACTCCTTCGGGCGCGGCATAGGATGTCCTTACGCGGTTTGTGCGTCCCTCTTGGATCAAATACGAAAAAAGCTTATCGCTGCGACATCAAAATCATAGGATCCCTTTTGCTGCTTCACCCATCGATGACTGACCAAAGTAGGTTCTTTTGTCCAACTCAACTCTGCAGCAGACTACTTCATCTTCATCTTCATATTCGATGCTTCTTCTAGAAATCCTCGATACATGTCAACGGTTTACTTGTTCTTAAAAAAACGAGCATCTCTTACGAACCCTTGGGCTTGATTGCTCATTGCTGTCGGCTTTTGTGCAAGGCTGTCCAAGGTCTTCAAACTCCATGCCAAATAGCTTGTCTCGATATGTGGCGGCATGCTGCCGCAATGACTAATTGCGCGAGTTGGTCATCGGGAATAGTCGAGAGAATAGCACATGTTCTTCGCTTCTCGAATCTACGAAGATATTCCATTGGTGTCTCGATAGTCTTCATCCTCATAGCCCAAAGATCAACCATCTTCTTCTCATTGGTTCCCGTGTAAAAGTATGAGTGGAACTTTTGCTCTAATTCGCCCATGTACCAATGGAATTAGCCGGCTGCGATGCAAACCATGTGAAAGCCGGCCCCATCGAGACATAGGAAAATATCTCGATCCTCCAAGCTTCATCACGAAGCGGCTTCTCCAAGTTGCATCGGATATCTGCTAATATGTTCAATGGTACCGGTGTCATCCTGACCGCAGAATTTAGTCAAATCCGTTGGTGGCTTAACTCTTGGTGGAAGAGCTACCCTATTGTACCATTCGGGAAAGGAGATTTGTATGCATATGTCGATGCTTTGGTTTCGGGCCGAATTGATTACGCATCATATCGCCCATTCTCGCTTAGGAGGTCATCATTTGCATCTTTTGCTCCTGTCTTCTAGAAGGCATTCCGATGCACTCCCTGTACCTGGATTCGGCAAAGCATTCGAGCACCGTAATGTCCAGTGAATTCATTGTACCCATCTCCATAGACACTCTTCTACAATCTATTTGCCACTTTGGGGAGATCTTGTAAGCGGATGCGGGTATATCTCGTTGTTGCACCAAAAGTTACTTGACCATAAGTTTGCTGCTCGGCAACAGAGGCTTCTCTTTTTCATCATGAACAGCTCCATCCTTGCTTGTACCGATCATCTCTTCTCCTCCAGTTGACTTCCCCGAAGATTGCTTTAGAGTGTTGAAGTACACCGGCCCAAGCTCTCCAAATCTTTCTTCAAAGCGCTTGTCAACTGCTGGACCAAAAGTGTCGCCATGATTTTGCGGAAGGTGCCCGGAAAAGCCGTGTTGTGATTCAACATAGTGTCTCCCACGGCTTTGTATATGGCCGCAACTACCCTCCGCATTTCCTCCTCGTCGGTAATGTCGATCCCGACCAGCCGAGAAGAACTCGTGGCGTGATTGCTTGACGATCACTCGCCACTCTTGTTCTTGGAAAAAGACATCGACATTTCGCTGAAACCGCTCCATTGCCTGTTCCACTATCGACGTTGCTCGTCGCAGGCTCGTCTATGGTCACGTTTAGAACGTGATCGTTGTCAATTTCCGATCCCATCCTAGATCGAGAAGTTCGTCCCACTTTGGCGTGCCAAAAAGTGTGTTGACGCAAAATGTGACCGCCCGCGTCTCACACACAGCAAGCCGGAAAGCCTAGCTTCAATCGGGTGCCCGGGTGTCTGAATCCGGTGGCGTGCCAGTCGATTTGACCTGAAAATCGACAAGGGATAAAACGGTAAGATCATAACTGGAACGTGCCGGGTGAGACCAGACAGTTCCATCTTTACGGCCCTGAAGCCACTTACGACGACATATAGCTATAGAAGCTATCTCGCCAACGGTGATTGCATTTCATTCGGCTAAAGTAACATAACGATATAAACGAACGAGCTTGCCGAATACGGTAGATGAAGACATGTTTGAACAAGATTAAATCATTAAAGCATATCAAACTATATCTCGGTTTAAAGCATCATCAAGCACTAACATCTAAGGATAAGTAACTTGTACACATAAATCCACTAAATAATACATGCATAGGCTACTCCAACTAGTCTCGCGCACGTCTAGCCTTCATAAACCCGTCGAGCATAAACCCAAGCAAGCTAATCCACCGCATGATACCACTCACTATGAATTTACACCACTCCTTACTACTAGATCAATCCACCGCATGATACAACCTAACAATAAAGAGCTAAAAGCACGTAATTACCTAACGATCTATAAATACTCGCTACATGTATAAGCATAATCGTATCGGCAAGATTGCCGAATCGGGGTCCATGAAGAAGGAACAAACAAGTAACATGTAAAAGGAACCTATCAGATTAAACCGATTTCTAGTCCACCGGATGACTAGCTCTAGAGTAACCTAAAGACCTGCATCTGCCGCACGGTACCCGGTCCTGTCAAGGCTTATCTACATCTAACGTGAATGAACCCGCAACACGTAACAATCTAAATCAATCTAATTCGGCTATATGAGCTTGATCTACTCGGTATTGAATAAGCATGAAAGGAACGATCAACAAGCCGAAAAAGTATCAATCTAGATTGGGCAAAAGAGTGTTGCAAATAATTAAACATTCAATAAAGCAAGCAACACGTGATAACTTAATGAATCTATTAGATCATGCCAAATCTAAAAGAGCCGATAACTATCTTTACTCATGTCTTAATCCGCCGCACGATACAAGGCACAAGCAAAAACTTCCCATCATTAAGCTTAAATCCGCCGCACGATACTAAGCAAAACGGATGAGACTACTTGCATCATAATCTAAATCCGCCGCACGATACTAGACATGATAGCAAGGTTGCCGGACTTACGGAGGTCGACGGATCGATTGGCCCTCTCGAAGAACTTGACGACACGACTAAAGGACTCGAAGGGTGGCACGTAGCGGTTGTATTGAATTGGTTGTGAACCCTTATTACAATGGTCGAGGGTTTATATTTATACCCTGGATAGAACATGAGGTCTAAGCACTTACGAACTATCTAAACAAAATTGGAAAGACAAAGACACGCTAACTCTATCCATAATCGGAGTCCTTGACCATCACGACTCCTTCCCTTTTTGGTCAGCTTCCTTTTTCCTTTCTCCGCCTTCAAATAAAGCAGTTGCCGACCGCTTGGCCATTTGCCGAACACATGGAAATTAGCCGACCGCATATGCATTTGCCGAATCCCTCTCTCTGCCGCCTGTGGGTCCACCTGTCATATTCCTGACCAAATTCTGGTGTTAACAAAATCCCAATGGGTGACGATCCCCCACTCCACCTCCATGAAGAACTGGTTTGACAAATGGTTCTACATGAGGCAAAATCTGGAGGGGAGGCCGGTTCCCAGCGATGTGGCGCTGGTCCCGAAGCCAAATGTGAAATGGTCGGCGAGGCCCAATGTGACGGAGATGGAGCAGGTGAACGAGCTGTTGCCGCTCGTGAATAGGGAGCGTGTGCACGGCGTAATGGTGGCGGTGATTTGGTGGCAGCGTCGTTTACAGCCGTGCAAGGAGAGGCCCACCCTGATGTACGAGTACAGGGGGTTGACGGATCCGTCTCGCGAGGGGACGGACTCTGTGGATGAAAAGGAGATGACCGCTCGGTGCACCGAGTGTTTTCACAATTTCGATCCGGCGAAGATGGCGCCTAAGAAACCGCAGACGCCGTACACCGTAGCTTATCCGCCGCCCGGTACGTTGGCATCTGGCCCATATTCATACCCTAGTCTTATTTTCTGTGATCTCTGACGGTGATGTTCTTGTGCAGGGTCGTGCTATTTACATCTCGGACGTTCCGTCTGAGGAGTGGCCCCGCGGCGAGGTCCAGGGCTACGATCGCACGCTGGAAGAGCGTCTCACTCGTATGGCGGCCCTGGACGATGAGTCGAGCGACGGGGATGGCGAGGAGGAGGCCGTGCAGGGCTCGACGCCACGGGCTCAACGGGCACTGCGGCGTGTGGCCGCCAAGCATCCGGAGTCCCGAGCGTCTCCGCCGAAGACGAAGACGCTGACCAAAAGGAGAAGGAGGGCACAAATTTCGTCGTCGTCGTCGGGAGGCTCAATGGATGATATTCCATTGAGCCAGCTGTACAAGAAGGCCCGGACCGGTGGGTCGCCAACTACAACGCCGCCAGCCGCAAGCCCGGAGGTGTCGCTAGGAGCAATCGCACCGGATCTGCCATCGCCGGGCAGGGTGATGAGTCGCGAGCCCTCACCAGCGCCACTACAGCCGGAGGACACAAGGGCGGCTGGTGGTGGAGAAGAAGAGGAAAGCCGGGAGGTGCCCTTGGAGGAGCCGCCCAAGGTCCCTGATGCTGTACAGGGCGCCCCGCTGGAGACACCAGGCGCTGAGGTACACGATACCACGCCGACCACGGGCGTCGTCGAAGATCCTACGGCGACGACGGCCGAGCAGGTGGACGAGGCGGATGGCGCCACGCCGGCCACGGGGGATGGCGAGAACCCGGGCGCAACGACGGTGGAGCAGGAGGCCGAGGTCAGTAATGCCGCTCCGACCTCGGGAGTCGACGAAGGCCCGGCCGCAGCGGTGGTGGAGCAGGTGGCTGTGACGGCGAAACAAGCCACCGGAGCTACCTCGCGTGATGGAGGGAGTAGCCGTGGTCGTCGCCGTGACCGCTTTCAGTCGACCTTTCCTGTGGTCGCGAGGTAATGATCGTAACTCAGTGTCATTTGCAAGATATGCGCCAGGTTAACAATTGAAAGACTGCTGTTGATGCGCAGGGAAACTGAGGTGGTGACTGAGCCGACCACGGCCCAGATCATCGCTGACGATGGAGCAGGTGCCGTAGCAAGTACGCCGCACGCCGAGCCGGGATCGATGGTGACGTACACTCCGGCGTTTGGTCCGCCGCCGCGTCCTGAAGCCGCGGCGACCACGCGGGAGACTGGGCAGAGCTCAGGAGGTGGAGCTGTCGATGCGGCGGCGGAGGAGGAAATTCCGGAGGACGCCATGCGTCAGATGGAGGGGACCGTGACGAAGTTGCTACGTCAAGTGCAGGTATGTCGGTGTATGGGGAGCCGTTCTTCTTGTTGGCAATGAACATTTTATGTAGCCTGACTGATAGTGTGTTCGGCAGAGCGTCGGCCGGGCCGCCGATCGGCGAAAACGTGCCTTGGAGCAGCTTGAAGCAACGGCGGCGGAGAACACCCATCTGCACGGCGAGGTCGAGCATCTGAGAAGCTCAATGCAGGGGCTAAATGCGCAACTGGCGGCCCGGGCGGCCGAGCAGGAGGAGGTGGCCGAGCACGTGAGACAGCTGTTGCAGCAGAAGAGAGGTACGCGATGTCCTGGGTATGAGAAAAGTGGAGGAAGGTACTTGCGCTATTGCCATTTGCATAATAATGTATCATTGGAGCGCAGACGTGGAGGAGCGCGCCGAGCAGGCGAAGAAGAAGATAGCGGAGATGCGCCAGCAAATGGAGGAGCAGGCCGCTCGCCATGCGGCGATACAGCAGGATCTTGAAGGTATGACGCGTCCCCTCGGCTTTGGTTGTCGGACAGTCGGAGTCGTATCTCACGTTGCTCGTGATGTGGAGGTCACCTTCGCGAGTCGCAGGAACAGGTCCAGGGCTTGCATGCGGATGCCCAACGCGTTCGAGGTGAGGTGGCGGACGTTGTCGGCGGTATCGCCCCAGTGCTTAATGTGTTGGCTGAGGACGAGGCGGAGACCATCACGTCGGCGACCCCGCTTGGCACTGTTGCTGCTGCGAGCCAGGCATCTTGGCCCCGTCTGCAGGAGTTCATCAGGGAGGGTGCAGAGCACGTGGGTTCCCACGTGCTTGCTGTGGTGCATTCCCACAGTCCCTCGATCAACCTGGAGCTTCTGCGGAAGGGAGTGGCGCCGGGCACTAGCGTGGACGCGGCGGAGGAGCTCAGGCGCGACTCCCTGGAGACGTCCAAGGCGATGGTGAAGAACGTCCGCATAGTACCCTGAACGTTGTGAGGGCGCTGTTTTATTGTTCTTGTGTCAGAAGGCTGAAATCTTGCGCGGTGTGACGCAAGGCATGGTTACTTTTGCAACATTGCGGCTATGGCCGCCTTATTATATGTAGGCGTGTTCTAGCTTTTATCTTGATCGAGTCCGCAATGGTAGGAGTAAAAAATTGCGAGAGGTGGCCGGAGACGCACTTTAGACAAGATGGAACAGTAATGATCTTTTATTCAATCGACATGAATCGAAAAAATACAAGAAAGGTACATGCAACTCTTAGCGCTAGGAGCTACGGGTAGAACTTCCGTAGGTGGTCGATGTGCCACGAATTCAGGACCTCTATCGGAGGGTCATCCAAGGTGCACAGCCGATACGAGGTCGGCCTAGTGACCGCCTTGATCATGAATGGCCCTTCCCAGTGGGAGGCGAGCTTGTGGATGCCGGTGAGGTTCTGTTTTCGCCGTAGAACCAAGTCGCCGACCACAAAGAGACGTTCTCTGACGTTGCAGTTGTAGTACCGGCGCATGGATGCCAAGTATTTGGCGGTTCGCGCGCAGGTCTCGAGCCGCTTTTCCTCGATGGAGTCGACCTCTAGAGCTCGGGCGTCGTCGGATATGCTTTCGTCGTACTGAGCGACGCGTGGAGAACGGAAGGCGATTTCGTCGGGGAGAACGGCTTCAGAACCGAATACCATGAAGTAAGGAGAGACGCCGGTGCTTCGACTAGGCTGCGTGCGGAGTCCCCAGATTACGGCCGGGAGCTCTTTGAGCCATCGACCAGGGCACTGTTCGTCCGTGTCGTCTTGGTATAGGCGTTTACGTAGAGCATCGAGTATCATGCCATTTGCACGTTCGACCTGCCCATTGGCCCGTGGATGGGCAACTGAGACATATTTGACCTTGATACGCTTGCTGTCGCAAAAATCGAAGAAATCACTTTCAGTGAATGTGGAGCCGAGGTCGGTGATGATGGAGTTTGGGACGCCGAATCGATGGATGATGTCGTTTAACATGTCGGCTTCATTTTTGGCGGTAACCTTGACCAACGGCATGTACTCGATCCATTTGGAGAACTTGTCGATGAGTACGTAGACGTATCGAAATCCACCAGGAGCTTTCTTGAAGGGGCCGATCATGTCGAGCCCCCAACACGAGAAGGGCCATGAGGCCGTGATTGTCTGCAGTTGATGAGCCGGAACGTGTGTTTGCTTGGCAAAAAATTGGCAGTTGACGCAGTGCCGAACCAACTGCTCGGCGTCGGCGATGGCGGTTGGCCAATAGAAGCCGGCACGATAAGCCTTGCCGACCAGTGTTCTGGAGGCAGCGTGATTGCCACACTCGCCAGAATGTATCTTGTCGAGGAGTTTTATGCCAGCGTCCTGCGTTATGTATTTTTGCAAGATTTTCTGCTTGGCATTTTTCCGCATGAGCTCGCCGTCCATGAGGACATAATGCTTGCTGCGTCGCATTATACGTTCGCGCAAGATGGGATCGTCTGGCACGTCTTCGTCGGTGATGTAGCGGATGAAGTCCATCCGCCAGTCTGACTGGTCGGGCGTGGTCGGCGTGATGTTAGGTGACTGTTCTTGTGGTACCAACGCGTCCTCGGCCATGGCGTCTTCGTTGCCGTCGATGTCCATCAAGGCAACGTGGTCGTCTGTCACGTTGCTTGGTGATTGGGGGCGTGGTGGATTGAGATCCGGCTTTGCTGGGAAGGGAATTTGTGCCTCCGAGGGCACCGAAACGGATGGTTCGAGCAGGTCGTGAACAAACACACCGTGTGGGATAGCGGCTCTGGTGGAGCCAAGTTTGGACAACTTGTCGGCGGCGTCATTATTGTCGCGTACGACATGGTGAAACTCGAGGCCATAGAATTTGTCTTCGAGCTGTCGTATTGCGGCGACATAAGCCTCCATTCGCTCGCTGGTGGTGTCCCACACTTTATTCACTTGGTTGACGACAAGGAGGGAGTCGCCGTATACCATTAGGCGCTTGATACCGAGTTCCACGGTGAGGCGCAGTCCATGGAGCGCAGCTTCATACTCAGCAGCATTGTTTGATGCCGGGAAATGGATGCGAAGGACGTAGCTGAGCTCGTCTCTCGAGGGGGCAGTAAAATGCACACCGGCACCCGCGCCATCGATTTTGAGTGAACCATCGAAGTACATTTCCCAGTACTTGTGATTGGACTCGTACCAAGGAGTGGTAAGGTCCGACCACTCAGCCAGAAAATCGGCAAGGGCTTGTGACTTGATGGTGTTGCGGTTTTTAAACTTGACGGTATATGCCATAAGTTCGAGCGCCCATTTGACGATGCGACCACTGGCGTCCTTGTTGTACAGGATGTCGCCTAGCGGGAAGCTTGTGACCACCGTGATCTGTCGAGATTGGAAATAGTGTAGAAGTTTTCGCTTGGTGATCAAAATTGCGTATAGCAATTTTTCAATGTGGTGGTAGCGGTGCTTGGAATCGTTGAGCACTTCGCTAACGTAATAAACCGGGTGCTGGACCGGGTAAACGTGACCCGCTTCCGTTCGCTCGACCACCAGTACCGTGCTGACTACTCGGTCGGTGGCCGCGATGTAAAGGAGCATCTCTTCGCCGTCGTTGGGTGCCGTAAGCACCGGAGGAATGGTTAGGTAAGTTTTAAGTTCCATGAAGGCGGTATCTTCCTCTGTCGACCACTCGAATTTTTCTTTTGCTTTTAGCAACCGAAAAAATGGCAATCCTTTTTGCCCTAGTCGCGAGATAAAACGACTTAGGGCCGCCATGCACCCTGTTAACTTTTGGATGTTTTTGACACATTGAGGGGGCTGCATGTTAAGGACGGCCTGTATTTTTTCGGGGTTTGGGCGTATGCCGTCTTGGCTCACGACGTTGCCGAGCAGTATGCCGGAGGGCACACCGAACATACACTTGGTGGGGTTCAATTTCCATTGGAACACATTGAGGGCGTCGAACGTTCGCTGGAGGTCGGCGACCAGAGAGTCGGATGTTGCGGTTTTTACCACCACGTCATCCACGTAAGCCTCGACCAGGTGGTCTCTGATCTCGTCTTTTAGGCAATTCTGGATTGCTCTTTGGTAAGTAGCCCCAGCATTCTTGAGGCCGAAGGACATCGTTTTGTAGCAGTAAGCGCCGAAAGGGGTGATGAAGGAGGTTTTCTCCTGGTCGGCGATAGCGAGGGATATTTGGTGGTAGCCGGAGTAGCAATCCAAGAAGGAAAGCAGCTCGCAGCCCGCAGTGGAGTCGACGACTTGGTCGATACGTGGTAAGGTGAAGGGGTCTTTGGGGCAGCATCTGTTGAGAGCGGTGTAATCAACGCACATTCTCCATTCTTTATTCTTCTTGCGTACAAGGATCGGATTGGCGAGCCAATCAGGATGATACACTTCTTTTATAAAGCCTGCGGCTAATAGCTTTGCTACTTCTACCCTAATCACCTCCCTCTTGTCGTTCGCGAACCGTCGGAGCTTTTGCTTCACCGGCTTGGCAGTTTTGGAGACATTCAGGAAGTGCTCGGCCCGTTCCCTGGGAACACCCGGCATGTCTGCTGGTTTCCATGCAAACACGCTGATGTGATCCCGAAGGAACTGGACGAGCGCGCTTTCCTATTTGCTGGAGAGGTTGGCCCCAACCAGGGCGGTTCTTGTCTTGTCTCCCGGGACGAGCTCGATTTCCTTGTACTCCCGGTTCTTCTTAGAGGAGCGTTTGGCCTCCTTGAGTGGTATCTCGAGATCGACCGGAGGGATGGCCTTGGCCTCCAGCACCATATCCGCCATGCGGGCTCGGAGGTCGGCGAGGTCGGCGGCGGCGAATGAAGCTGACTCGCAGTGGCATGCCATGAGGACGTTGCTGCGGAGGGAAAGGATGCCCTTTTCCGTGGGCATCTTGAGCACCATGTAGCCGTAATGTGGCACCGCCATAAACTTGGCGATACCTGGTCGGCCGAGGATCGCGTGGTAGACACCTTCAAAGTCGGCGACGATGAAGTTAAGGTGCTCGAAGCGAAAATGTTGCTTTGTACCAAACTGGACTCGGAGGGTGACTTGGCCAAGGGGCATGGAGGGCTTTCCTGGCATCACCCCCCAGAACGGCGAGTCGTAGGGCTCCAGGTCTTCTGTCTTCAGGCCGAGCTCCTTGTATGTCTGTAAAAACAGTATGTTTAAGGCACCGCGTCTCCGTCGACCGACCTTCTCGAAGTGGAGGTGCCGGATGACGGGGTCAAGAACAAGGGGAAACGACCGGAGTCCTCCCCGTGCCCACATGTCTCGCTCGGGCCGGAGATTGGCTGCCCGACCAGGCGGGTGCCTTGACGTCTACAACGCGTTCCTGGTCGGCGCTGCTGAAGGCGATTATCGACCATCGGAGTAGCTTCTTGTCCCTTTGAGACTCCGTGGCGACCTTGCCGCCAAAGATGACAGCGACGTTTCTTTCGGGTTCTTTGAACTCCCGGCGGCCATCATCGTCCGAGGTGTTGTCGTCTTTCTCCTTCTTGACGTCCTTGTCGGCGTTGCGGTTGTCCTTCCGATTCTTGTTGCCACCCCGCGGTCGCCGCGTGTCAGCTTTTTTGAAAATGTTCGCAAAGCCCCAACACTGACCCATCGTGTGGCCTTTGTTTGGGTGCCTTGGGCAATCTTGGCTAAGGACCTTGTCATAGCCATCATCATATGGCTTATCCTGGTTGTTGACGTTGTGGACGCGGTTTCCGCGGTAGCGCTGGCCATCATCGCGTCGGTTACGCTTGCGTCCGTGCCGATCATCCTTGCGGCTGCGGCTGCGCTGCTCACGGCGGCGGGAATCGCATCGGTCATCCTCACGGCTGCGGCTGCGCCACTCGGGGCGCCGAGAATCGCGTCTGTCGTCGCGGTTTCCGCGGTTCCGCGTGCGATGATCGCGATCGCGGTTGTCGTCGTCGTCGCGGCGGGGAGGTCGTCGAGATGTACCGTCCTCTTTGCTGGATCGCAAGGCGTCGTCAACACGTGTCCATTCTCCGGCGATTTTCAGGGCTTCGCCCATCGTCTTCGGCTGAGTTCGGAGGAGTTCGATCTTGCACTTCTCATTGCGGGGTTGGGTGAGCCCTTTGATGAAGAGCTCGACGGCTTCTTGCTGTGTGATGTCCGTCACCGTCGTCCACATGTCATTGAAGCGACGTATGTACTCTCGTAGAGGTTCGTTGGGGTAGTCGTGGATCTGGGCCAAGGCGTACTTGGAGCCAGGCTGATGACACATAGCCTTGAAGTGCTCGGACAACATCTGGCGAAGTTGAGGCCACCGTGAATCGAGCCCTCGCGTTGGCACATGAGCCGCTTGGTTGGAGAAGGGCCCGGACTACCGGTAAGTAGTTTGCCATCACACTTTCGTCGCCTCCCCGCGGCTCGGATTGCGCTTTCATACGGGAAGAGCCACCGGGTCGGGATTCTTGCGGCCATCGTACGGCTGCACCTCACTGGCCTTGAAGTTCCGCGGCCAATGCACCTCCCTGAGTCGCTCTGAATATGGCTTGGGGCCGGGGATCTCAAAACGGCCCCATCGTAGCGCCGATCATCGTCGTCGTAGCGATCCCTGTGCCGGTGCTGGTCGGCGTCGTCATCACGGAAAGCTCGGCGGCCGCGCCGCTCCCGGGGTCGTCGTGGTGAGTCGTCGTGGCGGCGTCTATCCGGCGATCGTCGGCGGCGGTCGCGGTTTATGGATCGTATGTCGCGGCTGGATGAATCGGAACTGGAGTTGCTGGAGCGATCTAAAGAGTGCGCCGGTCTGTTGCTTGGGTCGTGATTCGCGGATCTTTCCCCTAACTCTGGGCGGTGGCTGCGTTGAGCAGACGCTACCGGGACCTCTGGAGGTACCTCGGCCCGGCGCATGCGATTTACCTGCCCTTCAGCTGCCATCAGGTGGTCGATGATCTCTTGGACTGCTGGGGTGTGAGGCATTGCCTCCAACTTGCTCTTGGCCACCGCGATATTAGCTGTCGGAGTTTTGTGAACCCGACGCTGTCCGACCAGATCAAATTCGTCGGCCAAGTTGCGGTTGACATGGCGAGCCTGATCGGCCCGTCGTTGCTCTTCGTCTCGTTCACGATCGCGTCGAACAGCGCGGTGCGCATTGCGTGCGGTGCGGTCGCGGCGTTGATCGGGAGTCTCGTTCTCGATGGACGGCTCGTCATTGCTGACCATGAATACAGTGTTGCCAAAGCCTGGAGGGCGCTCGGGGCTGTCCTCTTCTCTGCTTGGCTCAGCAACCGACTGGTGAATCTCCTCATCTGGGGCGTTGTTATCGGCGATTTTATCGACGTCCATCGCCATTGGCGACACTTGTGTCGTCATGGAGCTCGGCGTCTCGGTGGGAGCGGGAGGCATATAACCAATTGCGTCGAGGAGTTGACCTCGAGATCCTGCTTCGAGAGCTGCCTTTATGGCAGAGGGGAGCGATGGGATGCTCGACTCCTCCATGTCCGATGGCTGCGCTGTGGCGTCAGGCGTCCCTCCTGAGGTGATCATGTTAACGAAGTGGAGCGAGGTCGGTGGATGCCGGATCCGACCAGCGTGCTGAGGGACCAATGGAGGGAATAGCTCCTCGTAGGACGCGGCAGCGTTTTTGAGCCCAAACATGAAGGGGCTGCCTGATCTCCCTGATCTGTCGTCCAGCGTAGGGTGTGGCGGGCGGGTGAGCGATGGCCTCGGGCGATCTGATCTGGATAGATCTGGATCTGACCGGGACCCTTGTGTGTTGCAGCGCCTTCGTCGCTGTACGGGGATGAACCCGTCATCGACCCGGAGGTCGGCAAGTTGCTTGAGCGCGGATTCCGCGAGGGCGAGAGTTTCCGCCAATCCTTCTCCATGGCGATCAATCATCTCGATCAGATCTGAATTATCGACCCGGCGTCTTTGATAGAGCGGGATCGATGGTCGGACCATCGGCCTTAGCAGCCTCTCCATGAGGTCGGAGTCTCATTCTTGCGGTGGAGTTGCGTCCTGAGCGTCGAGTACGGTCGCCTCGACAGCCGGCGCTACCTCGGTTACGTCATAGGAGCCGAAAGAGCCGAAGGTGATCGGAGCGATGTCGTCGAGGTCCATGGAGGCAGGGAACGAAACCATCCTGTTCATCTTGAGATCTAAACGCACAGTCCCTACCTGGCGCGCCACTGTCGACGAAATATCGGCGGCAGTCTACCTAGAGTATGCCTAAGGTAGTAGATTGATCGGTAAGGCACGCTAGATGACGAACGAGATGTAATCAAGATGCACAAGACGCTGTATTTATACAGGTTCGGGCCACGATACGTGTAATACCCTACGTCCTGTGCTCTTGATCGAGTCTGTATATTAATGTCGAGATGAGTTTTGGGTGGGTGTCCTGCTCGCCTTATATAGAGGGGGAGCAGGATTACAAGCCTGATATTTCCGGGGCACGAATGTACATTTAAGGTAACAACTTTTATCCGATCTAATCTCCTATGATCGATATCTTCACCGCCGACCAGAAGCGCTAATTAGTCCGCCCTTCCTTCCTTGTCCTCCAAGGTAGCCGACCAGAGTTGGGCCTTGGTCGGCCTTGCGCTCTTGGGCCAAGGGTCTCTGTCCGAGCAGGCCTAAAGTCGGGTCGTGCGGGTACAGGGGTTTATACCCCCACAAAGTCCTAACTAGATATTTGACTTTTCTTCCATTTTGTCGAACATTAATAACTCGATGGTGAATATGAACACAATGGCATCACCCCTGAAGAGACGGTGACACACATGGTGAACTAGAGGGCTATTGCACGTGCGGAATAAGTTATTGCACGTGTGGAATTGTGAAGCACTCAGCCTCGATAAACAAAATAATAAAATCTTTTAAAAAACAAATGAATAAATTTTTGCTATATTATTTTTAGAAAAAACTGTAGTAGCAAACCAGTAAAATTGATGGAGGCGTGATTCTTCCCTCCATTTCGACTCCGCTTGGAAATTATGGAGGACTATAGTTTCAAAGGAAAATAAAAGAAGAATGCAGTTTACATGTTTGAGCATACGAAGTACTACAGATGTAGCTTCACAAAACGCAGGAATTTAAAGGCCTTAGCCCATTGCCATGGCCCATGGAGTTCCAAGCTAGCAAAGACCAAACAATGGGATAACGTTGGAAAAGGATGGGATTAACGACGGAATTTATGCTATAATGTTTTATGCATGAATGGTCTCATGTGTGTAAGAGAGCTGTCGGAAATAAAATATAAGTAAATGTGTTGTGCTTTTTTTTTTGTTTTTTTTACATTACCATGTTTTATGATTCATGTATCATGAATTCTTGATCGAAAAAGCCGCTATATCACTTTTCTATGTGTTTTCCAATCAACTGTTTTTTTAATCTAATTCTTTTCCTATATTTTCGTAGTTTTTGTGTTACATTTCTTTGTTAAGATTCAAAGTGGCCACCAAGTACACATACGACGAGGGCATCTAGTGATTTGGCCTATACGAGCATATTCATGAACCTATCTATATCCTTTCTTATTGATAGGAATAGATTTTTGATGAACAATATCCTCCAACTATCATCTTTAAATCTCTAAATATTGTTATTCTCTATGGTAGATTGCTAGCCAAAGATGAAAAGCCAGATTAACTGTCTAGTAGCACGCACACAAGATAGTTGTTGAAGGGTGGAAAGATATAGATAACGATTTTTTTTCAAATGATTGTAAATAATGATCTAGAGATTAATTTTTGAAAAAAAAGACTCTCTCGGAGATTCTCTAAACATTTTACACATGTAAGTGCATCATGTATTTTTTTCTTAAATCTTGAGTTCTTCTTGTGAAATTAAATTCATTTTATTAAATTTCTATGATAATGATATAATAATATGACTTCAAAGGACTCATCTCATATACCTATAATTTTTGGCAACGGATCAGGTGCAAACCACACCCTTCGTAAAAACCCATATAAACTATGGCAAAAAAATCGTCTAAATTCACCAAAAAAATCACACATGTACGATACATAACCTTGTAAAATATCTTGCCCAAACTCGACTTCGTTTGAGAGATACAAAAATAACAAATCTCAAGCCAGAAAGTTGTCCAGCTGATTTGTTAGAAATTTATTATTTTTATAGCCCACCTACTAGCCTTCCTGTTTAGATGATAAAAGTTCATTCTAAGGCTAGTTCGTATCCATTAGCAATTTTTAACTAGCCAAACTTTAGTAAGGGTTAGTTGGATCTATTGCTAGGTGGTCAGATAGTTAAAAATACATATTAGCAACTCCAAATCTACTAATAGAACTAATAGTTCTGTACATTACTGTTTGTTTTTTTTCGTGACCGAGACTTCATCTGTGTTTCATTAAGATGATACAATACTAATTTGTTATACCGGCGGCTAGCAAAACATATGAAAAATATTTGTGTACTACTCCGCTAGTGCGGAAATTTGAAATATCCATTTCCTAGTGGAAAACAAACCCTGAAATGGTAGCTATATAGTACGTACTGCTTATAATTCGCACCCATCTATTTCAGGGGATGACATCGTAGTACTGTTTATATAAGGCATAGTTTGCACCCATCTGTTGCAGGGCTGCCGACATGGTGCTCGTGTTCACCATCGAGTTAATCTCCGAACAAACATGCATATAGCCATTTTATCATTTTACAAACGTGCCCGCCAAAAGTTTACACTAACATCATTACATCAATGAGGTTATTCAGGGCGTTTCATTTTGCAAGGTGATGGCATGACAATTTTATTATCCCAAATCGTTCAAGGAGTGCATTTTCTTCACTTGTTCTCGAACATGACAACTTTCTCTAACACTTTGTCAAAAAAAAAAAACCTTTCTCTAACAATGTGCAGTAGTATACATCCACCGATATTTTTGTTCACAAAAAAAGTCCAGAAAAGGAAAAGAATAATCTTTGCTTTGCTCATCTGGCAACTATATACACACGCACTTGACTCTGACTGGACCAGATCCCGATGCATCGGCTCTGCAGGCGGGCCCTACAAATACTCCCTGCCTCCCCTATTTTCTTTCTCCCCACAACCGATTTTAATGTACTCTTTCTCCCTGCCTCCCCTGTTTTCTTTCTCCCCTGCTTTGCTCTCTTATATCACAAAGTTTTTCGCGAAAACGCAAAAGACTTGCGCTTCTTTTTTATTAAGTAGAAGAATGCAAAATGCAATGCAATACAACGGAACCGAGGTGGAAACAAGATTTGGAACACGCACAGCCACCACCGGCAAAGCAAACGCGAAAGAGAAAAGAAAGAAACGGCCACCTCCGGCCCAACAAACAACCTGCGGAGCGGAGCTCACGCGAAGACACTACCCCAGTAACCGAACTTGCCGACGGCGACGAAACACAAGGATCACCGGGGCGGCAGACGAGATGGGGGCTCATGGCGGCCTCATCGGAGCCTTCAAGAAGGGGATGACGATCTCAGGCGCCAACTCCAGAGGTGCCCCGTCGGAACCTTCGTTCCCGAGCTCACCAGTCGCCGCAGACGGACGAAGGGTCGACCACGCCTTCAGGAAGGGAATGACGGGAACGCCACCGTCGCCGGTCCCGGGCGAGCCCGAGGAGAGCTGGTTTTCACCATCGCCGTCGTCTGAGCGGTCAGCCGCCGAAGAGCAGCCGCAGTAGTCATCGCTGGGTAGTTGGGGCAGCGCGCCGCGGGGCAGCCCGGCCATCGACCCACCACCCGGTGGAGAGGACAGGCCCCGTAGAAGGAGTTGTCACGCGCGTTGGCCCGCCCGGCCGCCCAGCCCCTATCATCGGCAGTCATCCCCCGCTCTCGGCCGAAGTCCCCTGACCTCAAGGCCGGGTCGAAGAGTTGCGCCGGTGGATTAGAGATAGCGCACGGCGGGGCTGATGGGCGCACGGTGAAGCAGCCTATCCGCGAACCAGCAGGAGTGGAGGAGAGCGCGCGGAGCCCGTCCACCAACGCGGGCCGCCCTGACGCACCAGAGTTTGGAGCGGTGGCCTCCCCGCTGCACAACCCCGGCCGAGCCCGCTCGAGGCCAGGGGTGCGGCGGGCGAAAGGTGTGTCGGAGTGGCCATTGTCAGTGGCCGTCTTGGCGCGGTCATGGTCTTGACAGGCTGCGGCCGTGGCGCGCGGGGGAGTCACTGGGTGGCCGGCTGCCGCCGGTCATGGGCCCCAGGCTCAACCCAGCCGCCGCACGGTAGAGGGAGACGGGCGGCTCGCGCAAGGGCCATCCCGCCGCCAAGAACTGCCCCACTGCGCCGGAGTTATGGTTGGGGGCATCCCCGCCGCAACGACCCTAGCCGAGGCCCCTGCTTCAAGGCTAGGGGTGCAGCGGGCGAGGGGCGCAGCAAGGCAGGTGGCGCCGGAGACGGCTCAGGCACTCACCGCCCCCTCCCATCCCTGTCGAGGGCAGGTGGGGACCGTCGGAGCCTGGATCACCCTGCGCCGGTCGGCGGGCATCGCCGGAGGGACGGAGGAGGCGAGGAGGTGGAGCGGAGGAAGGGGTGGGGAAGCGGCAACCGGAACCGCCCCCGCCGAGGCGCCCCGCGCCTCCAGACCGGGGCAACCGAGCGAGGCGGCGTCAACAGCCCAGCCACCTCGACCCGCCTAAGATGAGCGTCGGGGGCAAGGGGAGGTGGCCAGGGGGCGTGCCGCGCGCGCCGTCCCCCTCGACCGCCGGCCACCGCCGGCGTCCAGGAAGGAAGGTGGAGGGGGGTGAGGCACGCCAAAGCCCGCTGCTACGCTGAGGTCCCGCCTGGCCCGTCGTAGCCCAGACCCTAGCCGGGCCGTCTCCATCCCTCCCAACCGCCGGCCCCTGCCGGCGTCGGAGAAGAGGAGCTGTGGGGAGGGTGGGTCGCGCGTGGCCGCCGGCCGGCTCGCCGTCACCCCAAGCGGGTGGACAACGGCCCCCCGACCACCGGCCGCCGCCGGTGTCGCGGAGAAGAGAGGGGAGGGCCGGCTGCGGCAGGGCGCCGCCGCCCGGCCACGGCCAAACCCTAGGGGCACCGGCCCAGGGCCGCCGCCGGCCGTCCAAGGGGGAGGAGGGCCACCGCCGGCCGTCTCCGAACCAAGGGTGGGGGAGCCCCGGACGCCGCCGCTGGCGCGCGCGCGGGAGTCACCGGGGCGGCCGGCCGGGCGCCGCTAGGAGAGGGGGAGGGAGGGAGGAAGCGGGAGGGGAAGGCAGGAGGTCGACGGGGGAGCTCGCCTTGTTGAGCGGCTCCCCCCTTCGGGCCGCCGCCGCCGGCGGAGGGGGCGGCGGCGACCCGAGCGCCACGCCGGAGCGAGGGAGCGGGGCGGCGGCGCTGGGGCCTTCGGGTTGCCTCCCGGGGGAGACGACGCGGGGGGAGCGGGGGGAAGTATCTTATATCACAAAGTGATTTTAATGTACCCTTTTAAAACATTTTGTAGAGATGTAATATAAAAGATCTGATAGAGATGTTCTTAGCACAATAGTTAGGACAACTTAGAAACATTTTTCAAGTTTTTAGTTTTTCTATAAAGTTAAACCGATTCTTCTAAAATTCATGCATAAAATTCTTATATCTTCCAAACATATTCATAGTTCAGAAAATCTTAGCACTTTATTAGTACACGATAATGCGGTGTTAACTTGATCGATCAGCCTATACAATACAGTTATACAGCCACCGATATTTTTGTTCACAAAAAATGTCCGGAAAAGGAAAAGAATAACCTTTGCTTTGCTGATCTGGCAGCTATACACACACGCACTTGACTCTGACTGGACCAGACCCCGATGCATCGGCGGCTCTGCAGGCGGGCCCTACAAATACTCCCTGCCTCCCCTGTTTTTCCTTCTCCCCCCAACCCAAGCAATCAATTTGCGAGTTTCCCCTCCCTCTCCCCCGCCGAGCAGATCTGAGGCCCAAATGGCCCATTCCAACGGCGCGGCCGCCACCGCCACTGCCACCGACGGCGACACCGCCGCCCCGCCGGTGCCGCGCCCCCTGGCGCCGGCGCGGAAGGTGGCGCTGGTGACGGGCATCACGGGGCAGGACGGGAGCTACCTCACCGAGCTCCTCCTCTCCAAGGGGTACGAGGTGCACGGGCTCATCCGCCGCTCCTCCAACTTCAACACGCAGCGGCTGGACCACATCTACCACGACCCGCACGCGGTGCCCTCCGCCCCGCGCCCGCCGATGCGCCTCCACTACGCCGACCTCGCCGACTCCTCCTCCCTCCGCCGCGCGCTCGACGCCATCGCGCCCGACGAGGTCTACAACCTCGCCGCGCAGTCGCACGTCGCGGTGTCCTTCGAGGTCCCCGACTACACCGCCGACGTCACCGCCACGGGCGCGCTCCGCCTCCTCGAGGCCGTCCGCCTGTCCGCCAAGCCCGTCCGCTACTACCAGGCGGGGTCGTCGGAGATGTTCGGCTCCACGCCGCCGCCGCAGAGCGAGGACACGCCGTTCCACCCGCGCTCGCCCTACGCCGCGGCCAAGGTCGCCGCGCACTGGTACACCGTCAACTACCGCGAGGCGTACGGCATCTTCGCCTGCAACGGCGTGCTCTTCAACCACGAGTCCCCGCGCCGCGGGGAGAACTTCGTCACGCGCAAGATCACGCGCGCCGTCGGGCGGATCAGGGTCGGCCTGCAGACCAAGGTCTTCCTCGGCAACCTCTCGGCGGCCAGGGACTGGGGATTCGCGGGGGACTACGTCGAGGCAATGTGGCTCATGCTGCAGCAGGATCAGCCGGGGGACTACGTCGTCGCCACCGAGGAATCACACACCGTCGAGGAGTTCTTGCAGGCCGCCTTCGGCTACGCCGGCCTCAACTGGAAGGACCATGTGGTCATTGACAAGAAGTACTTCCGGCCTGCAGAGGTCGACTCCCTCAAGGGAGACTCCACCAAGGCAAGGAAGGTGCTCAAATGGAAGCCCAAGGTTGGGTTCCAGCAGCTCGTCCAGATGATGGTGGATCACGACATTGAGCTCGCCAAGAAGGAGAAGGTCCTCGTGGATGCGGGCTACCGTGACCCCAAGCAGCAGCCATAGGTCTCAGACAGTTTGCTCTGTTGGGGTTTCCGATTCAGATTGTTGCTGCCTTGTAGTACTCAGTAGTACCTCATATTATTACACATGGTGGGTGGGTGGTTTTCAGGGTAGAGGTTGACCGAGGAAGTTACTACTACTATCGATAATACTTCACTTCTCCTGGTAAGAAATAAGGATGATTGCAGTAGTATCTTCATTTACTTTTCTGACTATGTTTTGAGCTTTAAGCAAATGAATGAATGAATAATCCGTGCCAATTTGGTATTTGGAAGAGGATGATATGCCTGCCTGATTGCAGCTGTTGATGTTAATTAAGAGCAAAAGTGTCTTCCTGTTAGCAGCTGCTTCAGTTTGTACTGTTCTACTTCAGCTAGTACCACACATGTTCTGTTTAATTGAAGTTTAAGGTTACTGTTCATGTGCAAATGACATCATATCTGATCTGAAACCAATAGCAAATCAGTATTGCCCACGGCCCCATGCTGCATATAACTTTTTTTTTCCAATAAAGCCAAGAGAGGTCATATATGCTCCTATAGCATAATTGGCTTCATGACAAGAATTGGGTGTTGTATTACCTTTCCTTTGGTTCTTCTGTTTGTTATCTTCTTGGTTAAGTGGTTCTGGATCTGGCTTCATTAGTAGGTAAAAGATTCCAGTTCATGATGTTACTATGATCGTCTTCAATTGCTAAGGTATTTACAAATATCGGTGAAGTAGCGTGATTTGTCCTTTAGGCCATTCTTGCATCTTGAGTTTAATTAACTTTTGCAACAATACTCTGCTTGAATAGTTTTTATTTTTCTCCTGTCTATCAACATTTTCACCTTTTTCAGTCTGTGTAATATTTCAGAGCTGATAATTGTGTGACTCTTCTAGTGTTATAGTTTCAGTCACTTGACAGCTGGATCATTCTGAGTTTATCTGTAATATTCTGTTGTAACTTGAACCCCTTTGTTCTATGTGATTCTTGAACATTTAACTTTTAGTCTTTTACAACATGCATCAGGCTTGATTTGACATGTCCATATATGCTATACTTTTGTAATCAATAATGTTCAAAATTTTCTTCTTCTAGAATTCGCCGCTATCACATCCATTGTACATGTACATGATGTACCTCAATTCAGGTGTGGTTGTGTTGTGATGCCGTCCAAAATGTATTTGTCAATTTGGTACGGTACTGAGTATGATCCAGTGATTTTCATGGACCACTATTTTTTGAGTCACTATCCATACCATTCAAACTTGGATCGACTGGTGGAGTTGTGGGTGCATAATTCTATCATTATCAAATGTTAGCAAAAATGATTTAGGTGAAACCTTGTCCAAGGGTGAAAACCTTGTGGCACGGCTGCCATGTGGCTTGCCTGCACACCTCTACTTCGATAGATCCCATTGTGATGTGGACTTAAACCTCTATCTCTCTCCCACCTGTAGATCAACCTCCCTCCAACTTGTCTTCCAGGTTAGTTAGGATTTAGGGTTGCCAGGGTTTAGGACATCATGGTGTGGGCATGGCCTGTTAGGATGATCTCAATCCCGAGTTGGGCCCAACGGCCCAACTCGGGCCCCTTGACCTACGCGCCCTGATCGGGGGCGCCCAGCCCACTATGGCTGGAGGGCCCCTGTCACCCTGCGCTATAAAAAGGAGGTGGGGGCTGGCGGCTCAAGGCACGAGGTTCGCCTTGAGCTCACCAGACCCACCGACAAACCCTAAACCCGATCCTAGGGGCGCAGCCAGTGACGGGAAGCTCCTCCGCGCCGCCGCCACTGCACTGCACCGATCTTCTTCGTCACATGCCCTGCAACTTCGACGACTACATCGCCGGCCTCTTCACCAACCTCTCCCTCGACACGATGGCCGACCCCAGCTCCTCCGTCGCCGGATCTTCCTCCACTGCCCCCGTGAAGGCCCCTGGTAAAACCTACTCGTTTTCCCCTCTCTCTCTCTATTTCTACCTCTCTGTCTACACGATCTCCAAAGGTTGTACCCGCTAGAAACCACTGCTAGTTGATCCTAGGGTTTAACATTGGTATCAGCTCGCACCTAGCATGTGGATCTAGATCGGGAAGTGAAACATCACAAAAGGAAATCAAAACCGATCTCAGATCGGCAAAGTGAACCCCTAACCCTAGAGATCGGATCGGGGAACAGAGATCCAAACCCTAACCCTAACTGGGCAAAGAAGAGGATCAAGGGGGCGCACCTACCTGGTCACCTACCTTGATGCCGTCGCGCGGACAACCGAACAACGGCGCGCGGAGATAGGACACCGACGCGGCGCGCGGACGGTGGCGCGCTCGACCCAACGGGAACGCGCCGCAAGACCGGGCCCGCGCCGGCGTCACCCTTTCTCTCTCGCCGATCTCCATGGACGGGGAAATGACCGGACATCGAGCTAGGGCTCGACCGGATCACTCGCCGGACTCCATCGGCGCCGCTGCCCCGCGGCCGCGCCGGATGCCGCCGCCGATGCGCGGTCGAGAAGAGGGAAAGGAAAGGAGGAGCGAAAGCACAGGAGCCGCGGACCCCCGCTCGGGCCGCCGACGAGCCGCGGGCGGCGACCCGCAGGGCGGCCGCTTGGGCGCCGCCGCCGCCGCTCGGGCGGCGGCCGAGAAGAAAGCTGGAGAGAGAAAGAATGCGCTAGGGTTTAGGGAGGCCGCCGGCCGGCCGGGGTTTTGATCTCCCGATCTCCGCGACCGTCGGATCAAGACGGACGGTGGAGATCGCACGGGGCCAACTCGGCCTGGGCGGGCGCGCACGCGGCCGCTTGCCGGGCCGGGCCAAATGCGGCCGATTTGGGCCGCGCCGATCTTTTTTGAATAAAGAACGAGGCCGTAGCGCGAGCGGGCCGGGCCGTTTGTTGCTTTGGGCCCGGTTCTGTCCGATGGACCGAGATAGGAAACACCGAGATAAAAAAAAAAAAAAAAAAAAAAAAAAAAAAAAAGGAAAAAAGGCGCAGCTCGCCGGGCAGTTACGCAAGGGCCGCATCGGCAGATGGGCCGCCGGCGCGCGCACGCCGCGGGGGGCCGCGCCGGGCTTTCGGGCCGTAGTGACAGTTTTTGGGGCCGAATGGCCAAAATGAATAGAAAAGCTGATTTTTTGGTTTTCATTTTTCCGTAAAGAGTTTTTGAGCATAGTTTGCTCAATTTGAATTGAATTTGATGCTAATTTCTGCACAAAGTTTTATCCAACGATAATTTTGTTCGAGATTAGTAAAGTGCCTTTTATGTTTGTGGAAAATTGATTATGCAAATGTTAAAGTTTCCGCTGCGTATTTAAAGTAATTATCGTTTTCATTGTTAAATTCGAACCAACGGGAGAGTTTAATATTTGAAAATGGATAATTTTACTCGTGATTATAATGTTGCTATTATTCTCGACCAACGTTGATTAATAGCAATATTATGATTTTGATTAAGAGTTGTTTGCCTACATTAATTCTATTTCGCCCAACGGTGATTTAGAATTATTGCAAAGTAAATTTTATATTATGTTCTCACCTCATATGAATTATAATTTCAGTAGTTCCTCCCCGATGTCCGCCCTTAGAGAGATTCCACCACCGAGGGAGACAACTACCTTGAGTGGAAGAGGAAGATTGACTTCACTTTCACTATAGCCGAGGTTGACTCGGGTGCTCACGAACCGTGTCCCACAAAGCTCTCGTGGAACCGGGCGGGAGGCCAAGTGAAAGTGATGATGCATGGGAGAAAAGAAAGAAAGATCATGGCCCCATCAGATGGCCTATGATATAAAGCATGCTCGATGGGTCGTTGACAACAAGAAATGTTGTGTCAAGTTATTGAGAATACAATTGACCCAGCTCTTACAGGGTCAATTGAAAAGTGTGAAACAGCCATTGCTTACTTTGAGAGGATCAAGAACCAGCCTCACTGTTCCTCCAAAGTGTATGCTACCCATTTGTTCGTAAACCGACAAATGAAAAGTTCAAAGGAGGTAGCATTCGTGACCATATCCTAAAATGAGTCACTTGGCAAACAAGCTAAAAGGAATGGATCCTGAGATACAACCACAACTCCTTATCCATTTTGTTTTAGCTTCCTTGCCTAGAGAGTATGAGAATTTTGTCATAAACTACAACATGCAAACTCGAGAAATGGGACTTAGACAAGCTCATTGCTCAAGGTGTTGACGAGGAGCTTAGGATCAATGGCCAACCCGGTGGCCAGCGAACATGGTCAAAGGGAAGGGCAAAAGGCCCTTCAATGCCCTTCAAGGCTCCCCAAGAAAGAAAGGCCCTATGCAGGCAAGCCTCGCCAAGAATGGCAAGCCACAAAAGCAGTGACAACTCATGCCGGCACCGTGGTAAGGAGGGGCACAAGAAGACCGATCGCCCGATTGGCTTAGAGAGCTCATGAGGAAAAAGGGTGAGAACGTTATTTCATTTGTAAATGAATCTGTATGCAAAGTTTTCAAAGTCAACATGGTTTATTGACTCGGTGCAACTATTCATGTTGCAAATTCTTTACAGGGATTCATTTCGACGAGAACTACGCTAAAAGCGAAGAGGCCATTAGCGTTGCGAATGGCGTACAGCCGCAAGAGGCAATAGGAGATGTAGCATTAGATTTACCTAATGGCTATAGTCTTACTTTGAGAGATGTTTTTTATGTTCCTACACCGCAGCAGTAATTTGATAAGTGTAATAAAGTTGGATGATTCAGTTTTACCCGTAATTTTGGACATGGCAAATGTGCCATTTGGTTTAAAGATATTTGTGTTGGTCTTGCCTTCCGACAAGACGAATTATATATGTTATCACTATGTGAAAGTGTGAATTCCATATGTAATGTGAATGATAGCGTTTCCTCGTCTACAAATGAGAAAAGAAAAAGAAAGCGAACTACAAACGCAACGGCGAAATTATGGCACTGTCGTTTAGGCCATATTTCGAGGGGGAGAATAGAAAGACTAGTAAAGAATGAAATTCTTTCTCCTTTGGAGTTCGCTGAATTAGAGCAATGCATCGATTGCATAAAAGGAAAATATGTAAAGCAAATTAAAAAGAATGCCAAACGAAGCACAGAATATTAGAGATCATTCACACCGACATATGTGGTCCTTTTCCCCGTAAAGAGTGTGGATGGCTATGATTCGTTCATTACATTCACGTACGATTACTCCTGGTTTGGCTATATTTATCCAATTAAAGGAAGAGATGAAGCATTGGATAAATTTAAAATATTTAAGGTCAAGTAGAAAATCAGCATAGTTTAAAGATAAAGCTAGTCCGGTCCGACCGTGGGGAGTACTATGGTCGGCATACCCCATATGGTCAAGTTCCCGGACCTTTCGCAAGGTTTCTACAGAAAATGGTATAGTTGCCCAAGATTCCATGCCGGTGAACCTCAAAAAATGGAGTAGCCGAAAGGCGCAACCGCATTCTAATGGATATGGTGCGCATGATGAGTTACTCGATTTACCATTGAGTTTATGGATAGAGGCATTAAAAACCTCCATTCATATTCTCAATAGAGTGCCAAGTAAATCGGTGCCCAAAACACCGTATGAATTATGGACAGAAGGGTACCTTCACTAGACCACTTGCGTGTGTGGGGGTGTCCCGCCGAGGCTAAAGTCTTTAACCCAAATATTGGGAAACTTGATCCCAAAATGCTGAGTTGCCATTTCATTGGCTACCCCGAAAGGTCAAAAGGTTATCGTTTCTACCGTCCCGATAGACTCACAAAGTTTGTGGAAACGAGACACGCTATTTTTCTAGAGGATGAAATGATGAGGGGAGTATGGCTGCTCGGAAAATTGATCTTGAAGAGAAGCGGGTGTGTGCACCCAATCCCGTGATTCAGAGCCGTTTTTCGAGCTACCTATTGTTCCCGCACCAATAGTGCAAGACACCGTGGAGCAAGAACCCGTTGTTGTTCCTCCTGTGGTAACAACAGAGGAGAATGAGGAACCTGTTCAGCAGGAACCCATTGAAAATGTTGCCACAAATGAAGGGGAGCAATCTCAGCCTCCAATAGTAGATGTGCCAAATGTAGAGGCCCCTAGAAGGTCTCAAAGAGAAAGAAGGCCAGCTATCTCCAAGATATATATGAATTAAATAATGTCACCGAAGAGTATCAAATGGAGGGTGATCCCACCTCATTTGAACAAGCCATGAGAAGCGATCATTCATCCAAGTGGTTTGAAGCCATGGAAGATGAAATGAGATCGATGAGTGCCAACGATGTTTGGGACTTGGAAGAAATTCCCAAAGGAGCCAAAACAAGAGGGCCGTAAATGGGTCTACAAAATAAAATATGACTCACAAGGGAACATAGAGAGATTTAAAGCGCGACTTGTGGCTAAAGGTTTCACACAAAGAGAGGGAATTGATTACACCGAGACCTTTTCTCCAAGCCTCATGTAAAGATTCTCTCGAATAATAATGGCATTGGTGGCACACTATGATTTAGAGTTGCATCGATGGATGTGAAGACGGCATTCCTAAATGGGATTTGGAGGAAAATGTATACATGGCACAACCGAAAGGTTTTGTCGTGGAAGGCAAAGAAAAGATGGGATGTCGCCTAAAGAAATCGATTTATGGGTTAAAGCAAGCTTCAAGGCAAAGTGGAACTTGAAGTTTGATAAAACCGTAAAGAATTTTGGGTTTAAAGCAAATGTCGAGGACAATTGTGTTTATACAAAGTTTAAGAATGGGAAATACATTTTCCTAGTCCCGTACGTAGACGACATTTTACTTGCAAGTAACGATATGAGTCTACTACAGAAACAAAAAGATTTTTGTCCTCAAAGTTTGAGATGAAAGATCTTGGTGAAGCTTCCTATGTTTTGGGCATAGAAATTCACCGTGATAGAAGAAAGGGGGTATTAGGACTGCCTCAAAAGGCATACATTGAAAGGGTCTTGGAGAAATTCCGATGCACAAATGTAGTCCATCACCCGCACCTATAGTCAAGGGCGATAAGTATGGGGATTTTCGTGTCCCAAGAATGAGTATGAGCTCAACCAAATGAAAAGTGTGCCATATGCTTCGCAGCTTGACATTTACAAGATGCTCAAGTATGCACACGCCCGACTTGGCTTATGTAACCGGGCGCTTGGTGTTCCAAAGTAATCCAGTGTTGAACACTGGAAATTGGTAAAGAAAGTTTTGCGATATTTACAAGGAACAAAAGACCTCGATGCTAACGTCGTGAAGATCCGATTCCCTAAAGATTTTAGGATACTCAGATTCCGATTATGCGGGAGATGACGAAAGTCCACATCTCGGATATGTGTTCACCTCGCAAAAGGAGCTATATCATGGAAAAGCTCAAAACAAACAGCTACTACAAACTCTACTATGTATGCCGAGTTTGTAGCATGTTATGAGGCATCGTAGTGAATTGGCTAAAGAAATTCATACCCGGTTTAAAAGTGGTCGATGACATCAATGGACCAATGACTCTATACCGTGATAATAATCCAAATATAGAGTATGCTCACAACAATAGGTCAAGTGGTGCCGCCAAACACATTGACATAAAGTACTATGTTGTGAAGGAGAAAATCCAGGATCATGTTATAAATCTTGAGCACATAAGCACCGAAAAGATGCTCGCGGATCCGCTTACAAAAGGCTTGCCACCCAAAGTGTTCATTGAACACGTAGCCGGCATGGGTTTAAGGCGAAGCCTATGACTCCTGGATGATAATAATAAGGGCCCAAAGATAAAGTATTTACTTATTTCAAACCAGAGATGTGTATTGTAGCTGTGAAATCCAACGGCAATAGACCGTGACGATGAAGCATGTTCTATGCATAAATCTGAGATGGAATAAGTAAAATGAAAAGGTTAAAGTGAAAGAGTAAAGTTAAAGATAAAGTTAAAGATGAGATCAAGGGGGAGAATGTTAGGATGATCTCAATCCCGAGTTGGGCCCAACGGCCCAACTCGGGCCCTTGACCTACGCGCCCGATCGGGGCGCCCCGCCCCACTATGGCCGGAGGGCCCCGTCACCCCGCGCTATAAAAGAAGGTGGGGGCGGCGGCTCAAGGTACGAGGTTCGCCTTGAGCTCACCGCACCCACCGACAAACCCTAAACCCGATCCTAGGGGCGCAGCCTGGACGGAAGCTCCTCCGCGCCGCCGACACCGCACCGCACCGATCTTCTTTCGTCACATGCCCGCAACTTCGACGACTACATCGCCGGCCTCTTCACCAACCTCTCCCTCGACACGATGGGCCGACCCAGCTCCTCCGCCGCTCGGATCTTCCTCCACCGCCCCCGTGAAGGCCCCCGGTAAAACCTACTCGTTTTCCCCTCTCTCTCTCTATTTCTACCTCTCTGTCTACACGATCTCCAAAGGTTGTACCCGCTAGAAACCACTGCTAGTTGATCCTAGGGTTTAACATGGCCTTGACCCTTGAGTAGGGATACACCAATGGTGGAGGCCGATTGTGGGTGACGCAAGCTCTCTCATCTGTTGTCACTCTCTCCCTCCCTCACATCCAAACTCTCTTTCTCCGCCTGAAAAGTTATTAGGCATACTAATTCAATTTGTGCTTATAACCAAATAATGTCTTCTAAAGATAGCTCAAATAATCCTGATTAAAAAAATGTCTGCTGCTTGGATAGTTTTTTTTTTTCCTGACTTCGTCTATCAGCATATTCACTTTTTTGAGTTCACGTAATATTTCAGAGACATGCATTTTAAATGGAGGCTTGATTTGTCATGTCCATATATGTTGTACATTTGTAATCAATAATGTGCTTTTCTTCTAGAATTTGACAATACCACGTCCACTGTACATGCATACTTGATGTACCTCAGCCTTAATTCAGGCTGCTGATGCTGTCAAAATGGACTTTCAATTGGTACCTTACGGCCCATTAATTCAGGTTGTTGATGCTGTCCAAATGGTCTAGTACCTCACGATCCATTGATCTTCATGGGCCACTGTTTTTAGTCAGTATCCATACCGTACACTTGGATAAACTTGGTGGTGGAGTCGCGGGTACATAATTCTATCATTATTGAATGCTAGGAAATACTATGTTTTGAGGTGAAATCTTATTGAAGGTGGAAACCTTGTGGCGCGCCTGCCACGTGGCTTGCCTTTGTCCACACCTCTACTTCGATAGACCCCATTGTGTTAGGATTTAGGGTTGCCAGGGTTTAAGACATCTCTGGTGAGGGTATTTAACTGAACGATGGAATCCAAAGTCTCCCTCCAACTCATCTTCCTAGTTCGTAGGTTCGTAGTTAGGATTTAGAGTTGCTAGGGTTTAGAGGGAGAGCCTTAAGTAGGGATTCACCCATGGTGAAGGCCGATTGTGGGTGGGGCAAGCTCTCTCACATCCGTTGTCACTCTCTCCCTCCCCCACATCCAAACTCTTTCTCCGCAGGAAAAGTTAGAGCATCTCCAAGAGTTATGCAAATGCACTTGCCATCCTTGATTTTTTGGCAAAACATGGAAAACCAATGCTCCAAGAGTTATGCATATGACTTGCCATTTTTTCCCAACTTGGCAAAAAGGGATGCAACCGGCGGATATATCCGCGCGTGGGAGCGCTCCCCATCGCGTTGGCATCCGCGATTCCCGACCCCGCCCCAACCCAAGCGAATCAGCCACGAACCATGGCGGCCTCACGCGCGCTCCTCCCCAGCCAGCAGGCGACCGGCGCCCACCCCGCACGGGCGCGCTGTCCGCGGCCGTGCGCCCGTCCTCGCTCACCACGCTCGCCACGGCGCGCGGCAACAGCGCGGCGCGGCTCCGCGTCCGGTGCGCGGTCCTGTCGTCACCCGCGCCCGTGGCGTCCTCGGAGCCCTCCAAGCCACCTGCGCACCGGATCTCGCCGACCGGCTCCGACACCGCGCTACGCCCGAAGCCCGCGGTGCTGGTGGCGGAGAAGCTGAGCGAGGCGGAGGTCGGGGTGCCGGTCCTGTCCGCGCGGCCGTGGAGCTCGGGCGGAGGTCCGGCCTTGCGGGCGGAGGTGCGTGCGGGAGCACCGAGCGGAGGTCGATCTTGGGCGGAGGTGCTCCTGGCCGGTCGTCCGTGGAGGTCCGGCACCGGCGGAGCTCGGGGACGCGGAGTTCCGTTTGGCCGCGGAGCTCGGGCGGCACGTGGGTGGTGAATTTGCCAAGTGAATTTTACATAACTCTTGGAGAGAAACTCTTTTTTCACTTGCCATCCTATTTAGCAATGCATATGCCAAGTGATTTTGGCAAGTGAATTTTGCATAACTCTTGGAGATGCTCTTAGGCATACTTATGCTAATTCAATTTGTGCTTACAACCAAATAATGTATTCTAAAGTTTCAAAAAAAATGTATTCTAAAAATTTGATAGCATCCATATTTGAAAAGTTAGGCATACTTATACTAATTCAATCTGTGTTTACGACACCCCATATTTTGGATTTTTAGTTGCATGATTTGACAGATTTTTATGGATTGTTGAATATATTTTTTAAGAAATATTTCTAGTCACAATTACCTTCCAGAACCTTTAATTTGTCTGATTTAACCTTTAATCATCTTCTAAAGATTTGTCTTCCACTTTTTAAGCTCTCGAGATAAATTACCCAATATCACCCACACACGCCACACACAGCTTTCTGCTTGCTTGCCTGCCTGCCTGCCTGCCTGCGTGCTGGCTTCCACGCGACGCACACACACAGCGGCGGCGGCAGACACACATGTGTTTCTGTTTTTTTTTTCATGTTTCATTTTTCAGTTTCTGTTGTCTTTTTTTTTCATGTTTCATTTTTCAGTTTTTGTTGTCGCAAATTTTCACATCACTAAAATGCCCCCACATCACTAAAACCACCCCAGTTAAAAAAAACGGTTTTAAAAGTCAAGTGAGTAGGCCTGTTTAGCCCACCTATGCAGCCCAGCCCATGTTGTCGTCATGCTCAGCCCGGCCCACAGAGAGCTCCTCATCATCATAGAGACAGCACTTGCAGTAAAAAAAAGAAAAAAAAAAAAAAGAAAGAAAACGAAAAACAAAAAAACCCGTCAGAGCGGCGGTCGGCTGTAGTGTAGTTGCAGGTGTTCGCCGGCACACGCGCGCGGCCGCGAACCCTAGATGACGCCGGCGAACGGCGCTCCGGCGCCGGAAGCGTCCGCGCCGGCAGCGGAGGCGGGCACCCACGAGGTGGAGTCGGAGGCCGACGCGTTCCGGCGCCAGGTCGACGACCTCGTCTCCAAGACCGACGTGGTAATCCTCCGACTGCCTCGCTCCTGGTCCCGTCTCGTATAGCGACGGTGGCGCGATTCTATTGCGGGAGAAGCGTCAATTAGAGTTTTTTGTTTGGCGAATTTGGGGGAATTTGTGTTCTTGTTTGTTAGCGAGACTGCAGTAGTTCTCAGATTGGGGGTTGTTTGCGGTGTGTGCTGCAGCTGGAGAAGCGGGTGAAAGAGGTGGTGGACTTCTACGATGGCAAGAAGCACGGAAGCGCCGGGCGGAAGGCCGGTGGTGGCGGAAGGTACGGGGCATGCTCGAAGGGGATGCCCGACCTTATGCGCCAGTTCGGCGTGCTTTTGAAAGAGGTGAGCTTTCTCTGAGTTCTTTCTTGAATCTTGGCATGAGTAATCTCTGCACATAGTGCTTGCTGGGTTCAGTCTGTTTGTTGCATCGTGAAACATGCTGTAGAAAGTCTGGCCACTTTAGAACAGTAAATGACCTGAACGCATGATAGATTAGATCATCAAAATGAAACGGTCTGCGGTTGCAGCTTAAACCATTGAAAGTGATATTGATGAGATCACATATGCAACTAAAAAGCATCTTTATTGAGGCATAAAGATGTCTTTGTTGTTGACTGATCATATTCAAGGTCAATTGTTTCAATTGAGTTAATACCTGATATCTCTCTAGCTTGCAGATAATTTTGACAATGTTTACAATTTTCTTCTCCAGTGGTCCTGTACAATTTCCTTTTTTAGACCAAAACCATCGGCACAGCTTACTGCAGGCACTAGCTTATAACGGAAGATCTCTAAAACCTGAAAGACACAAGCTAACTCAATACTCACCAGAATTTAAACCACCACTCTGCAAACTCCTCTAAAAACCTGGAGTAGTAGCAAAAATGCCACAAATATACAGCCACAGCCGCATTTACTTTCAGCACTTCATGCGAAAACATCACTATACTACTGCAACCTAGCAAAAACAAAACACAATCGAGCCTACCCCAACTTGCTTGGGAATAAAGGCTATGTTGTTGTCGTTGTTGTTGTTGCCGTTTACCATGTGCCTGATAAGCTCCACCACTGTTTATTTATTCTTTTCTGAGACTATCACCGTCCAGTTCTGCAGCAAGGCCACCAGCTTGGATAAAACCACTACCACCTTTGCCTCCTTGATCAATTTGTTGTTAAACACCAGAACGTTACTTGTGTTCCACAGCACCCACAGAGAACCTGCACGGCAAAAGAGAATCACTAACCTTTGTCTTCCTATATCTAAAGCCAGGTGGAATAAAAGTCATTAAAGTCTACTTTGTTTTCTTAATATGGACTGCTGATTGGATCCTACCATGGAATGCCATCCACAGAAAAATCTTCACCATTAGAAGAGCTTTGCAGTCGTATTCATCCACTGTATGTTGATTCACCACACCACCAGAAGTCAAAGCTTTGTATAGAGATTTTGTTGCGTGTCTACCTGAGTTCCTGACCTCTCTAAACTCTAGATCACTACATCTCTAACTTTTAAGAGAGAAACATCCCTCTAAATTAATATTAGGTCCTTCTATTTTTTTACTTAGTTATTATAGGAGAATCAGAAAGTGTGTATTAGTTTGCCATATGAAAGTTTCCATTTATCCTTTTTCCATTTGCACTCAGTCTTCTTGATTTTCATCCTTCCAGATCACCTCTCATAAAGATGCATGGCCATTTCTGGAGCCGGTGGATGTTGTAACCCTGCACATTCCTGACTATCATAAAGTAATGGTTAAGCCTGCTAATATATTTTTTGTCATTTATTGCTGTATATAGTTGATTCCTAATGGGGATATTGTTGTAGGTTAGTATAAATATTAATAACTACTGATGTTGCTGTATGTCTTTAGTGTTATCCTGGATGTATGAACAATACATAATCTTGAAGAGGTACACTGACTTTTACCTTGATCCAGTTTGGCCTCCATTTGTATTATATTGCAAGCACAGGTATATAGTAATTGCAATGGATATGAGCCATTGTAGTGAGTGGCTTTTCCTTGAACAGTGGAACCTTCCCACCCCCTTTTAAGAGTTCTACCATTAAATTAATACAACAGTTTATGTTCAGTTTCTTGAAGTACAAGGTTGTGTCTTTAACCCCTATTATCTATTGCAAGATTGCATTATTTATTATTTTCCCTGTATTGCTTCAAATTGTGGAATCCTGGACATTTATCTGTGTGTGTTTCTCTGTATTTAGCTTCTCCTTGGAAGCTGGTTAGATGCTTTGGTTTTGTTATTATCATGTCCTTTTTTAACAGCCAAGGCAGAGACATTATTATTTATTTATGTATATCTTTGTTTGTAGTGATTTTCATGTATTTAGTTTATCTTGTTAACAGATTATTACCCAACCTATGGACTTCTCTACCATCCATAAAAAAATGGAAAGGAAGGATGGTACCTACACCAATGTTCGAGAAATATGTTCTGATGTTCGATTAATTTTTGCCAATGCGATGAGGTACAATGATGATCAAAATGTCATCCACTTGATGGCTAAATCATTGCTTGAGAAATTTGAAGAGAAGTGGCTCCATTTTCTTCCTAAAGTTGAGAGTGAGGTAAAGTTTTTTAGTCATACATCTCTCTCTCTCTCTCTCTCTCTCTCTCTCTCTCTCTCTCTCACACACACACACACACACACACACACACACACACACTAGCCAATAATAGCATGTTGGAACCTTTTATTTGTGCATAATATTTTCTCTACATATGCTTGTAGGAAAAAAGACAAAAGGAAGAGGAATCAAAGGGTGCAGCCACAAATACTTCTCGAGAAGTTGCAATCGCAAAATTAGCAAAAGATACCGATGATGAGGTATGATGCTCGTTTACGCTGTTAGTTGTTGGGATGTTAATACCAGTTTGATGCTGTGGTTTTTGATGCAATATGCATTGCCTCATTCAGTATTAGATTTGAAGTATCCTATTCTATTTCCCATGGATATTCAGTACTTTGTCTCTTCTTTTTTCTCCCCAGCTAAATCAGATCAATAGGAAGCTGGAGGAGATCCGGAAAATGGTGGTTCACAGATGCAGGTATATCTTATAATGTTCATTCTATGCTTTTTGATTTGATTATATGCTATTGTTTTTTTATATTGTGATGATGATATTCTACTTGTGTATCGGAATCTGGACCACATGGTTACTGAAATTTTGATATATTATAGGAAAATGACCACAGATGAGAAGAGGAAGCTGGGTGCAGGTCTCTGCCACTTGTCTCCAGATGATCTTAACAAGGCGCTAGAAATTGTTGCACAAGACAATCCTAGCTTCCAAACTAAAGCAGAAGAAGTGGATCTTGATATGGATGCCCAGGTAATGGTTTATGTGTTCCCTTGTGCTAACCCTTTCTTTTTTGTTTCAATGATCATAGACATAACTGGTTACACTGCATCATGGCTTACAATTAAGGAAAGAATACCACCCTGTGTGTTTAACTCGAGAGTTTCCTCCTACCATGTTGGTTCTTTTTTCTGGTCCGTTTTAACTATGCTCCCTGATGCAGAGCGAGACAACCCTATGGAGACTGAAATTCTTTGTGAGGGAAGCACTGGAACGGCAGGCCAACGTTGCCTCTGGGAAGATGGACGAAAACGCCAAGAGAAAGAGGGAGATATGCAATGCTCTGGCCAAAACTGCCTCAAAGCGGATCAAGAAGCAGCCGTAGCCATCTTCCAGATCTTTGACTCGCGCCCTTCACTGATTGTCAAGAAGTTTTTTGGTAGGAGTAGCCATTAGTTTTGTGAAACGATTTGCAGCATTTTTGTTGTGGAGCTGTGTATATATTACACTATCTGTCCAGTAACAAGTGATTTCATGTGTAACCCCTCTACAATATCTGTCTGATCGTATCCCCTCTGATCCACCAACAAACATTGTCTCCACTTGGAATTGGTAGAATGAAAGCCACAACGTGATTGTAGAAACAAGCTTTTGACACGGGGTGATGCTACTCACTTAGTCACTTGTGGAATTAGATGATGCAGACATTTCACAACTGTTTACTCTCCGCCTTGGCTTGAAAATTAATGTAAGAAGGCCTGCGGATTTACATGTTATATCTTGTTTATTCTTGTGAGTTCAGTTGTAACTGGGATGACCCTGTGCTGAAATCTCTTTGTGAGGGAAGCGCTGGAAGGCAGGCCAACGTTGCACGCTTTGCACTTGCTGCAGCTGGCACGCACGCAAGATGACGGCCGTCAGTTAACAGCTTATCAGGTACTAACCGTGGTAGACCGAATGCTTCACTTAGGGCGTCTCCAGTGGGACTAAGGACTTGATCAGCTGATCAGAAGATGGGCTAGAATAAACACTACTTAAATCTGTTTGTTTAGAAGAAGTTTTTTTTGGTAGTAACCATTAGCTTTGTGAAACAATTTCTAGCAAATCTTTGTGGAGCTGTGTAAAAAAAAAAATCTCCAGGGCCTGTGACGATGGCGTCCGACAGATTGACAGGCCAACGAGCTTGGATATATGGATGTTAGCACAGAGGTTGAGGAGCGGCAAGGCCTTAATCCAGGTTGGTCGACCCTGAGTTATGCCAATCTTATATCTTCTATATGGCTAAATAGGAAACCCTCACTACCATATCCTAAACTCCTATAAAGCTAATGCCCACTAGCCTATTTCTCTAACTTTTTCTTGTGCCACATCATCCGCTTATGTCATCATCCACCCATGCATCAACCATTGAATTTCCACTAACATACAAAAGAACCAAAGAGACATCCCTTAAATTCAATATGAACACACTTCGATTCATATATAATTTTTTTCTCATACACAATATAAGAAAATTTATACAACCACAAAGAATGCACTCTCCATACTGCTACCGAACGCCAGAATCTGGTTTTTGCTGCGTTCTCAGCCAGCCACGTCAGCCTTGGTCCCTGTCTCACACGCATGCATGCGTCAACTACTCAACTCCCGCCCACCCGTGTGCGATTCCTCTTGTGATTTATACTTCCTACTAAACCTGAGGCGTCACTATCGGTTTCAATTCTTGAGGTGCCCGAATTGAAGAGTCGTCGTTCCTCTGCTGAGCTACTGCGCCTGTCCGTTTTCCGCACCCACGACAGGGACGGGAAGGTGGAGGATAGAAATATCACGGTCACGGCATGGTGGCGGCACGCGCGTGCAGAGGAAGTTTGCGCCGCTGCCCGCTGGAGACTTAGCGGCGTGGGGACCGATGAATGTTGGGAAGGTGGGGTCCAGTGCTACAACTTCATGTGTCTCCGACCAGTGGCGGATCCAAAAACAGACTAAGGGAGGGGCTAAAACAATATTATTAGATAAAAAATTATATTAACTATATATTAATAATAAAAAAATATAAAAAATACACTAGTTATGTACTTAATAATAGAAAAAAAGACATAAAAACGTTAGTTGTATACTAAAAATAAGTAAAATAAGAAGAGATGTTCGAGTTTGAGGCTCACGGGAGGGGCTGCAGCCCACCCAGCCCCAGCCCCTCCCGTGGATCCGCCACTGTCTCCGACTCTCCGTGAATCATCGCAGGCAAAGTTACTGCATTATTCCTATGATGAATCCGTGAATCATGACAGGCAATGACGACGGGGCTACATCTTCAGCCGGGATGCCGAGTTGCTAATTAACCCAATTGATCTGGTACACTGCAACCCCCCCCCCCCCCCCCCCCAAGTAGATTCTCTAACTACTCATGTGCGTTCTCCATTGGGACTGCAAGTCTATTTTCTTCCTTCCATTTGGACTGCTGTTTTCTTCCTTTTGCTCCAGCAGTTGATGCCGGTAAAAGGAAACAACAGACCAATTACGTTTACTTCCATACTATTTTCATTTTACCATATTCTAATTTTTTAACAAACTCAGATAAATTTGTACGGTAGGTCTCAATAAAATGGTTTTACTCTTTGTTGTATTCACACTATGAGAACTGGGCGATAGCCCAGTTGGTTAATTCCGTGTGGAAGAACCGCTCCCGAGTTCGATCCGTCGGGGACGGATTTACGCGCCTCATTTTCTTCTTAATGAAAAACCACCTAGTTTCTCCTAGATTGGGTCTCGTATTCACACTATTATACGTATATTGTTTATTTGAACTTATCCTCAAATCCACAGCAACGCACTATGGTCTCTTCATAAAACAATTCCGGCAACAACTGGCAACCCCAGGTTTACTTGAAACAGCTAAAATAGAGCAGAATGTGTTGTGTTCCTAAGAAACAAAAGAGCTACAAGATATTAGGTAATAGGAAGCTAAAAGCAAAAAGGAAAATAAATTTTGATGTGCGAGCTCCTACGCGTGCGCGAGCTGAAGGGATCGCCAGCCACCAGCCCCACCAAAAAATTAAGACATGTGGACTATTAATTTTCAATTTGTCAAGCCCAAATAGCAAACCGTTAGAGAAGGACTATTTTTTCACTTGACATTTGGGTTTGAGACTTGGCAAAACTAGAGATTTGTCAAGTGATGTTTAGCCAACTGTTGGAGTTGCTCTAAGAATGTTGGAGCAACCATGGATCTTTATGTCATGCTAATAAATTTTGAGGCTAAAAGCAAAAAAGGAAAAGAAGTTTTGATGCGACGCATCAGAACCTCCGTAATGTTGGAGCAAACATGGATCTTTATGTCATGCTAATAAATTTTGAAGTCACGAAAGGCATGAACAAAATAACAGCAAAACAATAAGACGAATACACTGGTCAATTTTAACATGCTAATAGCTGACAGGATATGCCACCCGTTGAATGACCACTGACACTAGATCTGATTGACCGATTGATACCGGGGGGTGAAAGTTCCTTTCAGAAACGGTTGCATTGGGTCCACAAGCTCTGGGCACTGTGCAATATTTACATTCTTTATTTGCGCAATCGCTTCTTATCCTCCAATCGACTTCAAGCCTTTACAGTAGAAGATCACCAAGTTTTCAAGACTTTGAAGGCTGCTCCAAGTTTCCGGAGGAATGGATTCAACCAGTGGCGGAGCCAGGATTTCACCGCTGGGTATTCCGCGTACATAAAAAATTCAATACAAATGTGCATTGGTAATAAACAAAGTGCAAGATTTGAGCATAGTGGCATATTGCCATTGTCTCTATTAATTAAAAAATCCAAAACAGCGAAGGCTCAAAGCTACTAAAATGTAACTCTACGACCCCCTTTTCGAAATTCATTAATGATATCATATAATATTTCACTTGGCTGAAGAATCCTCTCTCAATTAATGTGACCAAGCAATTATGCAAATATTCGTCACCCATTTTATTTCTTTGCTTATTCTTCACATAATTCATCGTGTGAGCACTCTTTCAACACCTGCTTGATTCTTTACAGGATATCGATACCAACTTAAGAAGCTTGTAGACAAGAAAATATTACTCATGTCTTTTTGTGCTAACAAGCATGCTCGCGCTGGGTTCGCCGTCACCGACTCGCTGCCAGCCGCCGGTTGCCAAACTTGCCCGGAGCCAAAGCCGAACTGTGGCCGTCGTGGCGTCGCGAACTGCCGGAGCACCGGGCTCGCCGTCGTCATTGCCTGCCAGTCGCCGGACTTTCGGGGGCAGAATCAAGCTCGGACGGCAGGGCTGGGCGCCGCCGCGAAGAGCAGGACGTATCGAGGATTGTTGCATGCGATGCCAGTTGGAGAGCGAACAGCAGGAAACGATGCGTTGGTTGTGATTGTGGGCTACTTTCTATTGGGCTTTTGGGCTAGATTTGCAACATGAAGCCATACGTATACAGAATACATATATGTATTTGTGTGTGTTTGCAAAATCTTGGGTGTTCCATGGAATACAGGGGAAGACCCCTAGCGCCGCCCATGGATTCAACCTGGTGGCAGAATTGTAACTCAAATGTGGCAAGAGTGAAAAGGTTATGCAAGCAGATGAGAGTTGATCCAGAGATATCGCCACATGCTTCAAGCTTGAGCTCTTTGAGGAGTGAAGGCAACATCAATCCTTTTTGCCAGTTGAGATTCCAACATTGACGTAACTCCAACTCCTCCAGTCGAATGAAACCCCAAAGCTTTCCGTTAGAGATACTATTTCATCACAATTTTCTATCTTTATGACCTCGAGAGCTGGTAACAACTGGGGCTGCAGGAACTTGTCAAGGCTGTTCAATTTTCTGCACCAGCTAATCGATAGCTTTGTAAGCAATGGGAAACCACTGCTGCTTTCAGGGCTGAGGCCATCACCTGTTGGGAAGAACAGCATTTCAAGGTTGGAGCATGAATCAAAGGAGAGTGTTGTCAGATTGCACAGTTTGTTTTTCTGAAACCAACTTGCACAAACCTTTTTGTCCATATAATATTTTATTTCCAGATGCTGAAGATTAGGATTAGGACAAAGACCTTCAAGAACATCTGTTCCCATGACAGCTGGCTGCTCGTTGAAGGCATTGACTGACTCATCCCATGACAGAATCAATGTGTCAAGGTGAACCTTCTTGTGCAGCTCGGCACCAGCAGCCTCATCACTGCTTGTAACATTCATAAGCCCACTGATCTCCAACTTTCCGTGAAGAAAATTCATGTGCTTCAGTTCTCCAATGCCTCTTCCATGGCAATTCTCTACAGCAAAGCAGGGCATTTCTTGGAGAAAAGCCAGCTTACCAACTTTAGTTATATCTCTAAATGGGCCACCATGGCCACTATCCTTCAATATAAACTTCCGCAATTTTACTAAATTAGTAATGTCTTTGGGTAATTCTCTGAGACTGCAGTTTCGAGCATCTAAAACTTCCAAATTGTGCAGGGACCAAAAAGATGCAGGGAGTCTGTCAAAAGTACAAGATGAGATATCAAGATAGCGGAGAAACTTCAAGTTGCGAATACTCTCAGGTAATTCCTTGATCTGACAAGATATAAAACTCAGCATGCGTATTCTAGTGGATTCACAAAATAAAGAATTGATTACTGGAGTAAGAACACTTGGCTCAACATCATAGCAGACTAGTGAGAGAAGTTTCTTATGGCTGCCCAAGTAATTGAAATCACTACTTTGGAGAACACCTCGTCCCAATATTGACAAATGACGGACATTGACAGGAATCTTCTGCCAATCGCTTCTGTCTTTAATCACATAGCATTCATTTTTGGAAATAAAGCGTGCCATATCATGTAGCAAACCAGGCAAGACATACTTGAAGAGGATGCAGCTTCCTGAAAGAAGCCACTGTATACTAATTGCTGCAAGCAACGATTTCCGGTATCTTGAGCCAGCATGTCCCCATCAGGCTCCACCAAGCCTAATGCTATCCAACTATCAACTAGTGCACCCTTGTCAAATTCATATCCTTTAGGGTAAATGGAGCAGAAGGAGAAACAACGTCTCAGATTGAAGGGCAGGCAGCAGTAGCCTAATAGAAGAGCCGAGAAGCAATCCATTCTCTCTTGGGTGAATCCCCACAATTCACTTTCTAAAATACTCCTCCAGTACCCAGTGTCTAGGTATAAGCCTAAGGCTCGTCCAATCACTTTAACTGTAATGGGAGACGTACCCAACTTTGCAACTATGCATCTACCAATATTGTCCAGCATGCGGAGATTGTTGGATGTATCAGAACCAAAGGCGCATATCTTGAAGAATGTCAAGAGGGTGTCTTCAGGGAATCCCTGCAACAAGAAGTGATCACTTCCACCAAGGGCATCCGCGACTTTCATGGATCTTGTTGTCACCAGAATTTTACTTCCTTGTTTGGCATGCTCTAGTAACTGGACTAATCTTTTGAATTCATCTTTAGCTTCTCCTAGTATATCTTCCTGCGCATTATCAAGCACAAGCAGGAACCTCCTTGATCCATCAATGGCTCCACTAGTCAAAATTCTCTGGGCAGATGCTAAATCATCAGATCTCATCTCGATTTCAGCAGCAGACCATATGAACTTATTAATTAACTTCTTCTCAATAAGATCATCGGAAATAGATATCCAAATTGTCATGTCAAAGTAAGATTGAACAACCTTATCACTGAAAACATGTTGGGCCAAAGATGTCTTTCCAACACCACCACATCCTACTATCGGTAAAACAACACATTCCCTTTGTAGTTTGATCTTATCATGCATAGCAACTGTGCCGCATAATTGATCAACTTTATAGATTCTTCTTGACGACCAAATAACTTGTCCTCTTTAGGGAGAGGATGTATCTTG